>PVJA010027623.1:2500-28394 GCA_004027025.1 Myocastor coypus | reverse complement strand
TTGACCACCCAGCAGGAAAAAAAAATGCTTAATTACAATGCATGAAACACAGAGCTAGATTGGTGAGATGAGCTTTAGGAGGCTTAGATTCAATAGCCTCCAACATCACAAGCTTCACTGGTGGCCCACTGCAATTGCAGAACATTTGACTGTATATGTACCTGCTTCCTCTTAGTCCAAAGAGAAGTATATTCTTTTCCTTTTTTGTTTTTCTAAGTAACATCAATAGGCAGGTGGGTCATGCCCACACACTGTACTCTGTAGAACGATTGTGAGGACAATATGCAATATGTCAACTTTCAAAGAAAAGAAAGGGGAAAAGAAAAAAAATAAATAACAATGTTGATTTAGAAGGGTTAATGTTTAATTGTTTGATCAATCTTACATACCTGTATGTATTAATCTAAACTGATCTGATGATGAAAATATGTAATATAGCCCGTGTTAAATTTTAAACAATAAAAATAAATAAATAAATAAAAAGTTGTTCTCACATGGATGCAAAGTTAAACCCACTGCAACACAGACTGCAATAAACAAATAATGTTATGGAGCTATCTTAAAAATGCGCAGCAGCCAGGCAGGGTGACACTCGCCTACAACCCTAGCACTCAAGAGGCCGAAGCTGGAGGATTGCCAAGAGTTAAAGTCGAAGAGGGTCAGGAACACAGCTCAGCCGCCTAAGTGCTTGCCTGGCAAGTGTAAGGTCTCGAGTTTGGTTTCTGGTGCTGAAAAAAAAAAAAAAAAAAAGAGGGAGAGATGGAAAAAAAAAAAAAGAAGAAGAAAAGAGTTGAAGTCTAGCCTGGGTTTCAAAGTGAGTTCAAGGCCGAGGCAGGAGGGGCCCCTTCACACCTGCCTGGAGATGGGGGGGCAGCCCACCTGGATGCCTGATTTCCTTGTGGACCTGAGGCCTCCTGAGCAACTCCCACGGGACAGTTAACCCTTTCCTGCTCACCCCTCTCTGCCTGCATCTCATTTCCCTTGGCTCCTCATCCCCCACCCCCAGCACTGGTACAGCAGTGGAATAATGTCTTCTAGGGAGCCTGGACCGAGACAGCATATTTCCACATTCCCTTTCCATTGATAATGTACAGCGTGATCTCTGGCAGGCCCAAGGCCTCCCCGCTCCTTCCCACAGCACATGCCCCAGAAACTGAAGATGCTGAAGGGAAAAACCTCCAGGTCATAAGAAAGGAAGGGTAAGGGAACTGGCAGATGGAAGGGCCAGGAAGGAGGGAGTTTATAGGCCTGGGAGCTGCAAGACCCTGCGCTGCAGAGGATGGCTTCCAGCGCAGAATCTTTGCCTGATGGCTTCCAATGGAACACAAGGACGGGCGGTCTGGAGCCACATGTCTCTGGGCACAAGCAAGCACAGCACTGGTCCTTCTGGGCACTGGGGGGGACATTCTGTGAGTGCTCTGTCCCAGAAAACAGCCCTTCCTCCTGACTTAGGAATTATTTGAGAAGAGCACACAAACAAGGAGGCCTGGCTCTAAGGCAGGAGAGGGTGGGGCCTACCCCTGGGAGTGGCACACCCTCCGGGGCACTAGGAGCGTCACTGAAACTTTAGTGGAAACAGAAAGATTAACCAAAACAGCTTTAAAGCAGAAAGGCCTATTGCGGTTCGGTTGGTTTGGTTTAGTGTGGATGCTTTAAGCCTATGGGTTTTGTTTTGTTTTGTTTTGTTTTTTTACTTATTTATTTCTTTAAAAACAAACAAAACTCTGTAAAGAAAAAAATAAGAGAATAACAGACTTAATTCACTGCACATCATTATCTTCAACATAGTTACTCAGAGCACAAAATACGAACGAAAAGGATTCTCACAAAAAAGAGGATATAAACTGATAATGCAAAACTTTCTTTTCAATGAACTCAGATCAACTAGTAGTACAAATGGAACTCATCCGCATGTCTATTAAAACGGTTTTTAGACAATAGAATATGTAATTTAGGGAGGTATCCGATCGTCCCCCAGATTCCTATTTATCACTCTTCGTCGACTTTGCTCTCCATTGCAGGGATCCTGCATACCCATGTGTTAGCAGTGCACTTTATAACAGGTAGACCTTGGAAACTGCAGATAGGTCCACCAATGACGAATGAACCAGTGTGCGATACTGCCATAGGAAAAGATAAACTGGAGGCTTTTGCAGGTAAATGGGTGCTACTTGAGAACAGAATTCTAAGCAGAGTAAGTCAGCCAGGCCTGTGCAAGTCCAGATGCTCTGCTCTAAAAATAGCCCTTGTGGGGCCCAGCAGGATGGTTCAGTGGTCTAAAGCACCTGCAGGCGGCTGCAGGGACTGCAGTTCGATCCCCGGCACCACATGCTGCGCCAGCCCTGCCCTCAGAGCAGGCTGAGCCGGCCATAAAAATTAAATAAATAAACAAAAAAATAGCACTTGTTTTCTTAAAGCCAGTCCTGATTTCAGGTTAAGAATGAAACCCTGGAAGGGGCTGAGGGGAGATAGCTCCATGGCACAAGTGCCTGCCTGGCAAGTAAAAGGTCATGAGTTTGAACCCCAGTCTTGAAAAAAAAAAAAATAGATGAAGAATAAAACATCGGGTTGAATGAAACGCTGGGCCGAGAGGTACCCTTTCCTCCACAGTCAGGAATAGAGCCTCACTGAATGTCCCCTTTGTCTGAGCTTAACCTTGTTCCGGTGAATACTGCTGTCAAAGTTAAGGTTCTCCTGGGCATGGTCAGACCTGCTCAAAAACCCAAGCTTAGGGACTGCTCTCTGGGTACCTCACAAGCCCAAGGAAGAATGTGGGACTCTGCCGCACTATTTCTGTAACTACATTTAAGAGCCTTCTTGCTTTACTTGTGGGTTCTTTCAAGAGTTTGAAAAGTACTACATCAGAAAAGCACTCCCTAGAAATTCCAAGGTCGCCCCCCTCCTGACAAGACCGGGCACCCTCGGCCCTGCCCTGCCTGGGTGACCTGTACCTGCACCTCATCCAGCCTCAGAGCCAGTGATGGCCAAGACAGGAAAGAGATGCAGAAGATGGAAACTTGGGCTACGTTGCACTGCCTCTGGCCTGAGCGTGCCATGCATCCGGGACCTTCACAACCGGTAGGTCATGCCTTTCTGTCTCCCCTGCCCCAACACCTCCTCTGAGACACTTCAGTCACGGGCAAGGGGCTCACTTTGCAATTGGTGAATTATCTGGAACCCAATACCCTGCACATCCTCCTGGTAGGACCTTTCAATGGTCACCCATGCAACAGTGTCCCTGCTCACAGCTCAGAGGTCCTCCATGTCACTGTACCCAGGGAAAGGCCTACCCTCACCTGCAGATCTGGGTTCAAGTCCCCGTCCAGGGCATTCACCCTCTGCGCAACCATGTCTACCAAGCCATGACATCATCGACTGTCTCCTCCCATCCCTCCTGTTCTATTTAAAGCATCATCATTGAGCGGCAGGATGTGTCATCCCTGGCAATCTGCCAAGGCTGTACATTGCACCAGTGTAGATGGAGGCTCCACATCCACTGGGCTGTTCAGTAACTTCATAGATGATGGAATGAATACCAGTCAGCCTTTTGAAAAGGAGAAAATGCTATCATTTGTTACCGTGTGGGTGAACCTGGAGGACGTTACAGGAAGTGAAATCATCCAGGCACAGAAAGACAGATCCTATGTCTCACTGAAATGCAGAATCTTGAAAACTAAATTTTGTTTTTTTATTTATGTTATGCCCATCTCAGCCTGCCTGGGATGGTGGGGCTGGCACAGCATGTGGTGCTAGGGATTGAACCACGGTCCCTGCAGTTGCCTAAGCTTGCCTAAGCAGGTGCTTTAGACCGCTGAGCTATCTCGCCAGCCCTTGAAAAATAAATGTTAAATAAACTGAAACAGTAAAATTGTACTTAGCAGGGAAGTAGGGGGAATGGTGAAAAGTAGGTCTAAGAATGAAAAATTGCAGTTACACAGTTGGAATAAGTCTAGAATCTAACCTATAGCATGACAACTACACTAAGTAGTCAACATGTAGCAAATACTATTGTCTTCTGTGCTGACATATTACTAGAAGAATATATTTTAGTACTCCTGCCACTAACGCTGTAGGAGACATGGATCTGTGACTTTGTTTAATAATCATTTCACTGCATATAGATGTATTGGTTGAATCAACCAATAACAGATAGAAAATATTGGGGGGGGTGTTCTAGAAAGTTCCAAAAAAAAAGAAAATTTGAATTTTCCACACCAACTGCTACACAGACACCACACACGTGATAAAGACCAAAAAAAAAAAAAAAAAAAAAAGTGCATCTGCACATCCTGCCTCAGCCTCCTGGGAGGTCGCAGCCCCTCAGTCTGTCCCGCATTTCCTGTCTGAGTACTGTCTGCCTCCGTCCTGTCCAATGGTTGTTCCTGTGCTAACTGGGCAGTGTGCCTTTGTTGTCATCCATTGCTCCCTAAACAGTATAATCTAACAACTATTTACATAGCATTGACAGTATATTAGGTATTATAAGTAACCTGCTGCTGATTTAGAACATTCAAGAGGATGTACTTAGATTATTTCAAACACTGCCCTATTTTAGGTGAGGGGTTTGAGCCTCCATAGATGTTGGTGTCCTCAGGGGTCTTGGAGTGTCTTACAGACACCAGGGACAGCTGAAAAATATCTCAAAACATCACACCCCATACACTTTATACACATACAAAAATAAATTAATGACAAAAAAGTCAGCTATATCTGAGAGGGTAATGTAAGGGACATATACTTGGAAAGAGAAATATGGGAACACTTTTAGTCTAAGGAATAGTTAACAGCAACAGTCATACAGAAATGGACAAATGGATTAGCATAAGAAGGCAAAATAGAATCAGATCTTTTTGTCTCTGTTTCACTTGGTCTATCTTCATCCTTTTCATGTCGCAGCAGAAAACATTTCCATGTTTAAGTTTAGAAGGAAGTTTCCACTCTGGCTTTCTGTCAGAAGACTTAGTGCAGAGCTGGAACCCCATCTTGTGGGCAGAGAGCTTTACTGCACCACAGCCCCTCCAGGCCCGACCTATCCCAAGGACCAGCGCCACAGAGGCCCAGCTCCACCCACGCTTCTCTGGGGAGGCGTCCAGGCCTTGCCTTAGGCCAGCCTCTCCTCACTGCTCATCCCCTGCTGGGCTCCCTTCCTGAGTCTGTCATCTTGATTCACAGGATGTAGCACTGGAGCCCATATTGGCATAGAGAAGGAGAGCAAGAAATACAGTCTGTGGGAAAACCGTTCCGCTTTCTCCTTTTTTTTTTTTTTTTTTCTCCACTTTCTCCTTTTCTCTGCAATTACCACTCAACTGCTTCAGTAAACAACAAAATTGTTCCCCACACACATCATTACCGCTTACAGGATTAAAATAGTCTAGAAGTCAGGAAGGCAAACCCAGGTTGGTTGGAATTTTTGAAATGAATTGCTCTCCCCGGTCAAACCTCCCCTAACCCGTCTTGCCTTGGGAAAGTTAAAGACAAGGGGCGAGGCAGATGTCAAACCAGCACACAGGAAAAGATGTTGAGAGACGAAATAAGGAAAGGACAGTACTGTGTGGGGCCTCCGTCTGAGTGAGGGGGCCGTGGAGCTGCACTACTACTGAAGGTCTCCGGGAACTCAGCTTCAGGCCCTTCCTGGGCCTCCACCATTTTGGTGGATCCTCTTTACTCATAAGGCTTCTGTCTTCTATGTGAATCCAGGCAAGGTTTAAAATAACGTGAGTAGGGCTAGCAAGATAGTTCCGTGGACTAAGCACCTCCTCAGGCAAGAACAGGGGCTGGGGTTTGATTCCTGGCACTGCGTGCCTTGCTAGCCCCGCCCCCAGGCACACTACGAGGACAATTCAGTCTGAGCATGATGGCGCATGCCTGTAATCTCAGGGCTGGGCAGACTGAAAACAGAAGGATCACTATGAATCTGACCTGCGCCATGCGACCCAACACAAAATTCAGAAAATTAAATAAAATGACATGAGTAGTTTCATGTTCATCTCTTAAGATTATTATCTTGATTTTGATTACCCATCCCCCTAAGTGTACATAAGCACTGAGCATAGCCAGGCCAAAATAATAACAATTATATCCAACAGGCTGAAGCTGACAGAACCTTCTCGGATAGTGGCCACAGGGCCACCATGCCTCACACCAGCAGTCATGATCATAGTACTGTTAGTGGATAGCGCCCTGGGATCAGGTCATACCCTGGAAGCCCTCAGGGGCTTCTAGGCCAAAGCTTTCTGATAACAGGCAGCCCCTCTGGAGGAAGAGACATTCTCCGTGACCTTGAAATGTGTCCTAAAAGGTATCTCAAGAATCAGTCATGAGTAAACAGATTTTGTTAGCCAGACGATTTCTATACCTAGCACAACGTTTAGCAGGCTGACAAATTCAAATAGCTACAGCACTAGAAAGGGAGCACATGTCTGAGGAATGCCCCAATGGGGAACTCTCCAAATTCTACTTTAAAATGTGCTAACCAAACAAATTATAACTCGCCTGGTTTCAATGCCTTAGCAACCACTTTATAACTCTTGTACCAAAAGGACAAATAAAACAGGAGCTATGAACAAACAAAAAGTGATTTATTCTACACTGCCGGCACATACTTTCTGCTGCCCACTATCCCATCCAGACCATGAAAAATGATCCCCCTCAGGTCTTCAAGATGTTTCTCTAGGAATCAGCTTGCGCTCCACTCTCCATCCTGACCTCCTCTGAGAGCAGAGAACCCTTGTGAAATGTGTAGCCGACCTTAGAAATAACTCATAGCCGCAGACTTTTTCCACTGAAGCTAATTAGATTGGCTCAATTCCTAGAAATTTTTAACTCCTAGGCTTGATGTTTTTAGCCTGATGGACTGGCCTATATCTGTCATGAAGTGGACATAGAATCTCCCCCCAGAGCTTCATGTATCTGGCAGGGGACTGAATCATGGGGTGCTGTGGTCATCAGTGGATTCATGCTCAGAAGCTAAATGTGATATTCAGAGCTGAGGTCCTGCGGGCGTGACCGGAAGAGGCCACTCTTACCTTTGCTCTCTGCTTCCTCGTTGCTGTGGGTCTAGCAGCTGTCTTCTACCATTCCCATCCCCCATGCTGCTGCTTCTTTGAAACCAGCTGAGCATAATCTAAATTCTCTGAGAACCATGAGCCAAAATAAGCTTCTCCCCCTTTGCATTGTGGTTGTCAAGTTTTTGTCGCAGAGATGGAAATGTGACTAATACACTTGTCCCTGGGTATTCTGACCACCTATCCGGCCAAGATAGGAATGGAGAGACATACCAGCACGGCTCTAGTGGCCTCGCAGGTTGTTGCTAGCCAAAAGTGTCACACAGGGTCTAGCCCACTGCTCACACTATCGTTACTGTCCCCGCTGAAATGGGGGCACAGGATGAGGAGACAACTAAGAGGGGTCACACGTTATGGTTTGTGTCTCGTTGTCCCCCTAAAGCCTCATTCAGTCACGGGGTGGGGACTTCTAGAGTTTGAGATTAGGATTCCCATATTTCATTGGGAATATGGGTGAGCCACTGGGATTATAGGTCTTAGTCCTGCTGGGATTACAGGTGTGAGCGCTACACCCAGTCGGGGGCTGATAGCCTGGATGTGATATAAGTGAGACAGAACTGCGTTGCCATCGTTGCTGTTCCGCCACCACAAACTGCTGTCCTCTGCCATGTGCCGCTCTGCCTTGGAGCCAGCCGAGTATAGACTGAAATCTCCAGTACCGGGGAGCTAAATAAACCTTTCTTTCCTTCATTTTGGGTGTCAGGCATTTGTCCCAGCAATGAGAGAAGAGTCACTGAAACAGCAGGCATCGAACAGAGTGGCACCAGGTGGCTCTCAGCGCAGGGCACACAGCTGCAATGACTCCCACAGCTGCCCCCAGCAGAGAGGCTGCTTCTGCTGGTCCCTGGAGACTCTGGCTTCCTGGGAAGCAGGAAGAGAAAGGGCTAACAGCGGTGTGGAGCGGAGCCAGGGAACGAAGCGGGTCTTGGACCATACCTGAGTTCCATGCAGCCCCTTCTAGGAAAGAAACAGATCTAGGCAGGCCGTGAGGACGGAGAGTCTAACAAGAGATTGTAGTTCACTGGATTCATAATATTTTCTTAATATGATTTGCATCATATGTCAAATGAAGACACCCATTCTCTTCCTTTTCCTTGTATTTTCCAACAGCCAAAGATCTCCAAGAACATGGGAAAAGAGAGGAGGATAGTCCCCGTGAGTGTGCATTTTGAAATTCAATGTGACATTCTTGTTGGAAAATACTGGGAAACCGACAGCCACGGGAAGACAGGGAAGGACAGATGGAGTCGCTGGGTGATAGCACTGCAGCCTGCGACTTCCCTGTTGCCTCCCACACAGCCACCCAGCAGCTCTAGCATCCGGAACCCCGGAAGGCCCTGCAGAGAGCCTGCCCCAGGCCCCTGCCCATCCCTCCACATCGCCCAGCCCCAGCATCCCAGACTCTGGCAGATACTCAGTGCCCATCGGGGGGTGGGGACTGCCTGGCCGAGAGTCTGCACTGCTCCCCAGGCCAGCCCTACATGGCCACCTATGCGAGCCACCACCTCTGCAGGGACTCAACCAAGATGTAAATGCTTAGCACTATTCCCAGGGGCTGGCCCTACCCAGAAAAATAAGGCCATGGTTCCTCCATGTCTACTGAGACTACTGGGAGAGATGTAGGACTTGATGGGACACTGGAGTGATTTGAAGGCATCAGCTACTGGGGAGCTGGGCGGGAGGCCAATGGACTACTTCATCAGACAAAGGGGGAGCACAGTAAGAGAAAGGCTAAACAACAAGACCTACCCAAAGCCATAGGTGCTAACCAGTCCAGTTCTTAGCCAGCTTTCCATGCCTTTCTGGTCTAAAAACAGCAAAGAGAACCAGGTGTGGACACACCATGAACCCAACACTCGGAGGCTAAGGCAGGAGGATCAATACAAGTTTGAGGCTAGCCCAGGCTACGTAGCGGGGCCAAGGCCAGCTTGAGCTACATAGTGAGACCCTGTCTCAAATAATATGATATGATATGATATAATATAATATAATATAATTAATATAATATAATATAATATAATATAATATATTCTGTTTCAGTCAGAGTCTTCTCTGGTGACACAGGAACAAGAAACTCACTAAACAAATGTTTCAGTCAATCTGCCATCTTCGCCACCCTGGCATAGCTCTGTCCCCTACAAGACAAATCTCTGACTCAGTCTTGGTCAACTTAAAATCGGTAGTCAGTGGCTGGCCCTCATGCCTGAGGATGACATGAATTTTTCCTCTTTTGGCAGCATAATGGGACAAGAAGATTTTGAGAGATAAAAGGTGGTGGTGTGAGAGTGAAGCAAGACCACAGGGCAAACTGAGGTTCCTGCAAAGAGATGGTCCGGGCCCCGCACTTCCAAGATGGGACCGAAGCTAGGCCTGGATGGATCAGGGCCATGCCAGCAGAAATCCGCTGGGGGCTCCTCCCACTCTATGTTCACGGGGCTCAAGCTCTTTAGTGCTTAGTGGCCAAATAGTTGAACACGATTCATCACGAGTTGAGGCTCTCAAGGCCCCTATCCAAGTTCTATGTCCTGGCTTCATGTTCACTGAGCAATCAATCTACTGATGCTACATACATAGCTTGAAAACTGCTCCACAGGAAGATGCAGGTGTATTTTATCTACAGAACAATAGCAATTGTGCTATCTGCAGAACAATTTTCTTTGAGTAGATTTCAGGCACAAGCCCATACATTTGACTAGAGTAAATCATTCTTAAATATTGGCTGTGCTCCCATGACATGGCCTAAATAAGCTTTGGCCCCATGCAGCTAAGGGCAGGTTATTAAAACCAGTATTACCCATATCAGGCAGCATCCTGAGCACGCTGCCCTGTAGGCCTGCAGGTCCCACCTGTAATGTCCACTTGACCTGCTTCTTTTCCAGGAGTGCAGGAGGTGTCAACTGCTGTCCACCCTGGGCCTCAGGACCAAGAACATGGTGGCCTGTGGAGAGGCCTCCCTCTCTGATCCGTTGTCTTGTCTCTCCAGGATGAGACCCTCCATGTGGGCTCCTAGGCCCCCAGGAGCTCAGCTGAGTGGGACAGCTCAAGCACAGGCACCTAAAACATTTTTAATTTCCAAACATCTTCTGTGAGTGGGGGGAGACCCCCAGAGAGATGGTGATGGCACCCGAGGCTAAGAGAGGGTTGGCCGGCCTCTATCCCTCCCTCTCAGGCGCTCACCTTGATGGACACTCCCCTGGCGCGCAGCTAGGGCTGTCTCTCAGCCTTCCACTCTCATCAGAATCCACAGGGTCTGCCTGGCAGGGGCTCAGTTTTAGAGTGAGTGAATGAACAGATGCATGGATGCGTGGATGCATTATTTTTCTACCTTTCTGAAGTCCCCACATAATTTCCAAGCACAACGTGTTTCCGTGGGCAAAATCTCCTGTGGCACAAAGTGAATCTCAGTAGTGAGTGAGGAAGGGTGAGAGAGGGTCGGCTGCCTGTCAAAATATCTCAGACTGGGGCCCGGCAGGATGGCTCAGTGGTCTAAAGCACCTGCTTAGGAAAGCTTGGGCGGTTGCAGAGACCGCGGTTCCATCCCCCGGCACCATATGCTGCGCCAGCGCTGCCCTCAGGGCAGGCTGAGCCAGCCATAAAAATAAATAAATAAACAACAGTTCTGAAACAGGAAAATAAAATTTTAAAAGTTTTAAAAATAAATAAATAAATAAATATCTCAGACTTTATACTCAATAACATATGCACACACGCACACACACACACATCCATCCTGGAACTTTAGAAAGAGAGCAAAAGATGGAACCGGCTGACCCCCTGTGTGGAGCACCTGGCCAATCTTTGACAAAGCCAAGCAGAACATCATGCTACTGGGGAAGCAGGGGGACACGAAAACTGTTGCCGCTGAAGAGCTTCTTCCCAGAAACCGAAGACACATCCAAGCGCGGGGTGTGTGTGTGTGTGTGTGTGCGTGTGTGTGTGCGTGTGTGTGTGTGTGCGTGCGTGTGTGTGTGTCGGTGTGTGCGCATGTGCCCGCGCAGCCCCCCACCGCTTCCCACACCGCAGCCATCTACTCAGCGCGCCTCTGCCAGCAGCCTCCCTGCGCCGGGTGCCTCCCTCCATTAGCGTCTCCCCAGGCAGGCGCTGATATTAAACACGCGGTCGTCGCCATCAGAAGACTCGCGGTCAGAGGGCCTGCTGCCACTGCGCGGCTGGGGTCACGGCCTGGCCTCTGAGGACTCAGCGACTGTTTGCTCACCAGCCCGTGAGACACAGGCCTTCCTAAGATGCCTGCCCTATTGCCACCAAAAGGCAAGCTAAAAGGAACCTGTTTTCAAGGCTACCAAGACCCTCTTATCTTAAGAGAAAGAGGGAAATTGCTTTGCCAAACGCTGCGCAGATTGAGTTCTAAGAGATCAGAAGAAGAGAGCGTCTGCTGTCGTCTTGGTGCTCGCCTGAAGCCTGCCACTACGGAGGCTCAGAGAAGGCAGGTGGAGGGTGACGGCCTAAAGGACACCGCACTCCCCCGAAAATCCTGGCCTCTGTGACTACTGGGTTGGGCCTCCTTCTGGAGCAGATATTCTCAGGGAGACACCCCTGAGGAGCCACAGCTCTTGCCCGGGAGCTGGCTGGAAATGCAAATTCTCAGCACTCTCGCTCGCTCTCCTTTTCTCTCTCTCCCCCTCTCTCTTGTTCTCTGTCTCTCTCTGTGTCTCTCTCTGTGTCTCTCTCTGTGTCTCGCTGTCTCTCTCTGTGTCTCTGTCTGTGTCTCTCTTTGTCTGTCTCTGTCTCTGTCTCTGTCTCTCTGTCTCTCTCTCCCTCTCTCTCATTCTCTGTCTTTGTCTCTCTCTGTCTCTCTGTGTCTCTCTCTTCCCCTCTCTCTTGTTCTCTGTCTTTCTCTGTCTCTCTGTGTGTCTCTCTGTCTCTCTCCATCTGTCTGTCTCTGTCTCTGTCTCTCTCTATCCCTCTCTGTCTCTCTCCCTCTCTCTCATTCTCTCTCTCTCTCTGTGTCTCTCTATCTTTCTGTGTTTCTGTGTCTCGTCTCTATCTGTCTTTGCTCTCTCTCTATCTCTCTCTGTCTGTCTCTGTCTCTCTGTCTCTCTGTGTCCCTCTCTATCTTTCTGTTTCTGTGTCTCTCTCTGTCTCTATCTGTCTTTGTCTCTCTCTGTCTCTGTCTGTCTCTGTCTCTCTGTCTCTCTCTGAATCCCTGTCTCTCTCTCCCTCTCTCTCTCGTTCTCTCTCTCTGTGTCTCTCTCTATCTCTCTCTGTCTCTCTCTGTCTCTCTCTCTCCCTCTCTTTCTCTCTCTCTCTCTCTCTCTCTCTCTATCTCTCACACACACACACACACACACACACACACACCAGCCCCACTGAGCCAGAGAAAAGGCAGTGGGCTCAGCAGTTTGTGGCTCTGTGCTGGCAGCTGCCAAGCCTGGGAAGGAGAAATACCACGGTTCCCGGCTGCCTGCAGCTGCCGCATCACTGCAAACTCATGCCACCCCTAGCAGGCACCTACGCCCCCCATGAAGATGGTGACCAGGGGGACAGTGGCAGTTCCAGCCTCTGGGGTCACCTTGGAAGCCACTGTGTGGCTTCCCCAAGCCTTGACGGATGCACCCAATGTCTTGAAGCTGCTTTCGACCCATTCTGCCTTTCACTCCCTCACCAGGCAGCTGCGAGACCAAGCGAGCTCACAGTACCAAGGGCACTCAGGGGGTGAGACTAAGCCAACCTTCATGAAATGCCGACAACGATGTCTGGCTCTTGCTGGGGCCTTAGAGATGACTCTTGTTCCTTCTTGCCTTTTTTTGCATCTTCACAAAGCACAGGGCTTCTTCCTGACTGCCCTTTTATGATACATATAGGAATCACAGCCCTTCGTTCACCACCAGATATCCTGTCCTGGGCTAGCTAGATAGATCAGCGGACTAAAGCACCTGATATGGCAGAGCACAGGGACCAGGGTTTGATCCTCAGTACCACGTGCCATGCCAGCCCTGCCCCCAGAGCACTCTGGGACAGCGATTGAGACCAAGCATGGTGGTGCACCCCTGTAATCCCAGCACTTGAGAGCCTGAAAACAGGAGGATCACTATGAGCCCAATGTGTATAGTGAGACCCTATAGACCCCGTACTAAATCCATAAATTAAAACAAATATTCTGTCCTGATAAGGACCGAATCTGGGCAAGAAAGCACAAATTATCATTTGGCCTAATCATCCCTCCCTACTCACAGCTCAGACGCCACGTGAGTAGCTCATTATCAGAATGTTTGGTTTGACCCTCCTTAGCACAAAGACAAGGCCATACTGTAGAGCACCTATTTGGGGAGTCCTTAGCGGGCGCCGACATCAGTTCCCCAGGACCCTCTGCAACACAGCAGGGTGAGAGTCGGTCTGCACAAGGCACTGATGTATTTTGTCTAAGGAGTGGGGTGGAGGACATTTGGAGTGCAAGACTGTACACTTACATGCGTGGCCCCGGTATTCCACTACGAAATGGGTCTTTATCCATCACAATGCCGAGGCTGTGTGAAAACACATTGTCTGACACCTCTTCTGCAGAAAGAGTGACTCTATGACATCAGGAAGCCAAACACAGAACTACTCCAACAGTGGCTGACAACCAAGTTCTGTTTGCGGCTTGGACTTGAGGAGATGCGTTGTGTCCCTTGCAATTGGCAACAGAGCTTAACTAGCAGGAGGGAGCAGGAAGGACACAGATGTGGCCTCTGCAGCCAGCTCTTGCCCCCGGCAACTAGGCCCCCTTGTTTTTCTCAGCAAAGAGCAGCCCACGCAGGCTGCTCATTTGCCTTCCTCAGAGGCCCCAGAAATCTTCAGATGCCAGGCAGTCAGCCACTCTTCACAGGCAAAGGGCTTGCCACAGGGCCTGGGAGCAAATTATCCTTAATGAGCCTGGAAGGATCCTGTGTGGGTCTGACCTACACTCTGCCATGCCCGGTGCCTTTTCTTCTCTGTTTCAGAAGTGTCTCCTTCCATGCCTCACTTAAAGGGCTTGAAAGGCAAACAGCTTCCAAATCACTTCCAACTCACATTCTAAGCTCATTAATGGAGAAAAAGAGGGACCAAAAAAAAAAAGCAAACTGTTAAAAGACAAATAGAATCTCATTGGAAAGAATGTTTATGTATTTTATAAATACTTATAAAACACTTATCTTAAGCAAAGTATTTTGCTAGGTTCCAGAGTTGCAATGGGTAAGCTGTTTATAATGAAGTACCCCTTTGCTAGTCAGCTCGTTGCTGTGACCAAATACCTGAGCATAATACCTCAAAGAGAAAGGCATATTTGGGCTCATAGTTTCAGGGGTTCAGTCCATGGACGGCTGACTCCAGGACAGAAACATTGTGGCAGAAGGGCATGGTGGCAGGGCACCCAGGAAGCAGAGCAACAGTGAGAGAGCCAGAGCTCAAGAGAAAGGAGCCTGGCCCCAGGTACAGTCCCAAGATCCATGCCCTTCAACTATCACCTCACAAGGACGCCCTCAAATACGATCTCACTGATGGATTTCTTTGCTAGAGCCCTGAGGTCCAGTCAACTTCTCAGCTAGAGCCCTGAGGTCCAGTCAACTTCCAGAAAGCCCACCAGCTGATGACAAGCCTTCAGCACGTGAGTTTCAGAGAACATTTGAAATCTAAGCCATAAGAAGATGAAACTCTAAGGAAAAGAAATTTATTTCTTACAGTTCTGGAATCTAGATATCCAAGGTCCAATGGTTGTATCTAGTGGTCTCCCAGGACATCCTGCAAATACTAAAATTCATGGGTGCTTTTGTCCCTTATAAAACATAGTGTAGTGTCCTGCAGGCAGGTATCCCTTGCTTACTGACATGTTTAATGCCTGTTCAGTCTGAAGACTGAGATGTGCTCTTGGGATTTATGTCCCACTGCTCAGGTTTATAACCTGTCTTTTTTGTACAGTTCTATATATCTTGTTTGTAGAGCCTCCATTTTTTTGTCTTTTTGAGACAGGGTCTTGCTATGCAGTTGAGGCTGGCCTTGAACTCACTTTTGTAGCCCAGGCTGGTCTCGAACTTACACTGATTCTCCTGCCTCAGCCTCCCAAGTGCTGGCATTACAGGCGTGCACCACCACACCACAGAGCCTCCATTTTTTTATGTACATAGTGCTATAGTTTGCCACCTATACTGTTTAGTACAGTATGGTGCTACTGTTTATGTTCTATTACACATTGTAGTACTATATAGAAGTTATGTAAATAAAATACCAAGTCACCAAAACAAAGTTTCTTTTTGATCATTTCTTTATTCCAAATATTGTAATGTACATACTATATTCAGTTCCTTATTTACAGATGGGTTCATTTAGCAACCTAGTCGTGGGACTAGAACTCAGTCATTAAGTGAGGAATGTATGTACTTTAAATTATCTCCGAATTGCATATAATATCTGGTACAAAGCAAATGTTATATAAACAGCTGTCATATGTACTGTTTAGAGAATAATGACAAGAAAAAAAAATTTATACAGATCCAACTAGTTGTCAAGTAGTTTTTGTGCATAGTTGATTGAATCTATAGATGTACAACCCAAGATAAGAATAATAGACATATAGACACAGATATAGGTATAAGGGGAGATACAGAGACACATATATAGATATGTCATTAAAATCCATATTAAAAGCCAGTTGTGGTGGCTCACGCCTGTAATCCCAGCACTCGAGAGGCTGAGGCAGGAGGATTGGTGCAAGTTCGAGACCAGCCTGGGCTACAAAAGTGAGCTCAAGGCCAGCCTCAACTGCATAGCAAGACCCTGTCTCAAAAAGACAAAATAAATAAATAAATAAATAAATAAATAAATAAATAAATAAATAAAATCCATATTAAGTCATAGGGGAAAACAGATGTCAATAACAGAGCAGAAAGGAAGGGACAGTCCAGGCCCTTGCTTGGGGCAGAGCACGTAAGTCATGAACATGGCTCTCTTGCTGTCTCCTTGCTACCTGGTGACACGAGGGGAGCATCTTTGCTCCCCCATGCCCTCCCTTCATGATATTTCTGCCTTGGAGCCAATCATCCATGGACTGATATCCTGAAAACCATGATACAAGTCCAGAGAGGAAAAGGGTCCCAGGAAAGGAACCAGGTATCAGAAAGCAGGTATGGAAAGTGCTGAAAGGTTTTAAGGAATACAAAGAAGCCAGAGTGGCTTGAGAAAGTGGCTAAGAGTAGCATAGAGCAGAATGAAATCAGAAGGGGAGATGGGAGCGTGATTGGGCAGGGCCTTGCTGACCATAGGCAGGACCTTGTTGACCATACTCCCAGGTTTGGGCTTTTTCTCTAACATGTAATGGGAATCCCTTGAAGGGCCTTTAAAAGGAAATGGCTAATATATTTTTAGTTTTCAAAAAGTCAATGATGCCAGCATGGGTGGAGAAGAAATCTGAAGGAACAAAAGAAGCAGAAGACAAGCGTGGAGGCTCTGGCGTGCATTAGTCTGGGTGAGAACTGATGCTCTTTAGCTTCATAGAGAAAGCAGCAGAACTGAGCAACGCAAGGGTACTTGAGACTTTTGTGTGGAGGGAGTGATGGGATGGAGCTTAGACAAGGTTTCTGAATGACTGAGTCAGTGGTAGTCCCAATAGTGATCCTGCTGAGCTCTCTGGTGACAAAAGCCCCAGACGTTGAGGCCAGACAGAAGTTCAGAAGGACAGAAGGACCTCTGGACAGGCCAATGCAGAGCCAGTCCATGCACTGATGGCCAGCGCATCCCTGTCATGTGCTCCTTGCTCACTGACCAAAGCCTGACAAGACACTGGCACCCAGGTGTTCAGCAATTCTATCAGAACAAAGCCAGCTTCCCCTTTCACCCCCTGGAGTTGACACGAAACCAGAAACATCTCCAGGAATCAAGGTCAATTAAAGAATTTCCCACTTCTCACGTGGTTCTGGATGCTTCTCTGCCCAAGGGCAGAATTCTACACAGAGTTCGTTAATTAAGGAAATGAGATCCGGAGCCTTGAGACCTTAGTAAGTCTAGACAAGGCGCCCACACAATTATGGATACCTCGGTGCCCAGTAAAAATTCAAAATGACTCATATGAGGCTCAAGGAATGACATCAAGATTCCATCTGGGCTTTAGTAGTTCCCTCCTAGCAAGTGTCACTTTTTAACTTTCCATTAAACTTGCCCTGAAGCATGCTCTTCAAATGTTCCCTCAAGGAAGGGACGGTAGACAGTTAATAAATAGTTTATGAAAGTGATAACTCATGTCACAAATCTCTCCAATCACTGGAAAGTGAGACATTTAGTTTAGAACTACCCTAGAAGTAAATCTCAATGATACAAAGGAGGATCCCCACACTGCCAGGGCAGAAAAAGCCTGTCCTTTCCACAATCTTCTGAAACAGGTACCAGATACGAAGTTCCTGAGCCAAAGAGAAACAGTAAGGGTACAAGAGAGGGTTCTGTGCTGAGGGGGTTCCAATCTCAGCACCATCACTTGCAAATTTCATGAAGAGGGGTGCCTTGGTTACTTTCGTCTCATTGCTGGGACAAATACCCAACACCCAAAATGAAGGAAGGAAAGGTTTACTTAGCTCACAGTTTGTGGAGGTTTCAATTCAGCTGGGCCAAGGCTGAGTAGAAGAGGGCAGAGAGCATCGAGTTCATGGCAGCGGAAGAGCAACAATCGCGACAGAGGCAATCGACCAACCAAGAGAGCAGAGAGCAACAGCCTGAGTCTGTCTCTCTGTCTCTCTTTATATTACATCAGGTTCTCTGCCTTAGCCTATCCGGCTCAGGCCACACCTATAATTCCCAACAGTACTCAGACCATAATCTCATCAGTATTAAAACACATAATCCCAGTGGACCATGGGTCAAGTGTCAAACTCTAGAAGTCCCCGCCCCATGACTCTTTGGGGGGACAACTAGACATAAACCATAAGAAGGAGCAAGTTTCTTAAACTTGTTGGATCTGGTTTCCTTACCTCTACCATAGAAATAATGATGCAGGCATGGTGGGACAAGCCTGTGCATGCCAGCTACTCGGGAAGATCACCTGACCCCAGGAGTTCAAGACCAGCCTGGGCAACACAGAGACTCCCACCCCAAAGAACAAGGGATTCTTAGCATGGAGAAAATGGTGAGATTATTATTAGGATCAAACCAGATAACATATGTAAACCAGTTCCAGCAGTGCTCAAACACTAATGAGGAGAAGGAAGAGGACAGTGATGGAGCTGGCAGCGGTGACAGGTCATGGAGAACTTGCCCACAGGGAGCTGGAACTGTAAGGAGCTTCTCCCAGGGATTTGTGGGACTTTGGGGGGCTTTGGGCAGCTTCTGAGAGGGAAGGAGAAAGAGAGAGGAAGGAGGTTAGAGAGGGAAGGGGAGGGAGGGAGCAGAGAGAGGGGAAGGAGGGGAAGGAGGGGAGGGGAGGGAGGAAATTTTGATGAGAATGGAGTGACGTGGACCATCCTGGGACATAAGCCCTGGTTCACAGAAGCCACCTAACCGTGGCTATAACTCAGACGGCCTCAAGTACATCACAGCACGGCACTAGAGGAAGCCCCACTCTCTCCTTCTTTAATTCCAGAAACAGATGGAAGCATGGAGCCCCATATCTCTCCTGGTCCCCACAGCCTGCCTGCCTCTCTTGGTGCCTGTCCCTCTCTCCCTCTTGTCTCCTAGAATCCTGGAGATCCAGGAGATACAGATGCTACTCACAATTCTCAAGATAACAGGAAAATGTCAATGGCATATAAACCCACCAACGCTAAAAAGACCAACAAGATTTCTAGGACTTTAAAACTACTGAGGTGTTGGACCAGTAAGATAGTTCAGTGGTCTAAAGGTCCTGCTTCGGCAAGCTTAGGCAACCGCAGGGACTGTGTTTGATCCCCAGCACCACATGCTGCGCCACCCCCACTCCTAGGGCAGGCTGAGCTGGCCATAACATAAATAAATAAATAAATAAATAAATAAGGTTTAATAAATAAATACATAAATAAATAAAAAACACCGAGGCATGAGTGCAGGCCAAGAGCAAAGGGCCAAGCCTACTTCCACAGAGAAAACTGTAGGAAGGAGAGGCCGGCACATAAGTCTGGGTCCTGCATGGAATCCTGCCAGGAACATTCTCAGATCTTCAGCAAACATCAGCTGCATGGAGAGCACTGTGAGGGATATCTGTCCTGCACAGCCCTGCTACACCACTTCCCTGGTGCTCTCTCTCTCTCTCTCTCTCTCTCTCTCTCTCTCTCTCTCTCTCTCTCTCTCTCTCTCTCTCTCTCTCTCTCTCTCTCTCTCTCTCTCTCTCTCTCTCTCTCTCTCTCTCTCTCTCTCTCTCTCTCTCCTTTCTAGACTTCTGCGATCTTTGACTCCTTGTTTTGCCTCAGCCCTTGGGGAACAGCAGCAAGGGCACGGCATGGATTCGGCCCCTCCGGGGCCCTCACCTCGCACGGTTATCACAGGTAGCACAGGCTGTGATGCTTGCAAAGCCAACAGGCCAAAGAAAGCAGCACAGAAGAGCAGCGGTAACCACATGCGGCTCACCTCACCCTAGCCTCTGTGCCTCTGCAGCTGCAGGAAGTTGCCAGGCCTCGGAGATGGATCAGCTATCAAAGTGCCTGCCTAGGCAAGCACAAGGACCCCAGTACCACAGGAGGTGCCAGGCCTACCCTGGGCATGCCAAGCCAGTCACTGAGACCCCAAGCATGTAATCCCAGGGCTGGAGAGGCTGAAACAGGAGAATCACATGGAGTCTGAGCTGCATAGTGACACCCTGTGCCAAATACCTAAAAATTTAAAAAAAAAATAGTTGCACAGTTAGAAAAATGTGAGACATCAGAAGAAACACTGAGAAATTTGGGACATGAGGGATAACCCTGGAAGATCAAGCACTTGACTAATAGGCATCTTAGCTTTGGTTGTTGGTGGCAACTGCAGCTATAAAAGAAAGAATCCAGTAATTTTTTTTTTTGCATGTGTGCACTTTCTACTACCTTTGTGATGATATTTGCATTGTGCTAATATGATAGGTTTTTATTGCTACTGTAACAAATTATTACAAACACAAATTAAAGTAACAAATTTATTACCTCACAGTTTCTGAAAGTCCTAGATCCCGCCTGGGTCTCACTGGACTAAAATCAGGGTAAGGGCCACAAGGTTGCATTTCTTATTAGTTCTGAGAAAGAATCCAATTCCAGACCCACTCAGGTTATTGGACCAATAAATCCAGCTCCCTGAAGTTCCAGGCTGACGGCTCAGCATGCTTGATGGCCGGAGGACCGGACTGGATAAGCGTTCAGAGGCTTTGGTTTGGTCCTCACATGTGGCACCAACCTCTCCCGGAACCTGCAAAGCCCACCAGACCCTTCTGACACATGCAGTCTCTCCGACCTTCTCTCCTACTGCATCTCCCCTTCTGCATTTCTCTTTGTACTTCTCAGATAGCTGCTTCTCAAGGCTGCTATCAGAGATCAGACCGGGCTCACTTTATGTTGCGTGATCATGTCCCTGTTTTAAGTTCTGTCATCGTAATTATATCTGCAAAGTTCTCTTTGCCATGAAACCCAGCCTATGCAAATGGCTGATCCCTAGATGTTTCCCTAAAGTGTCGTGAGCTCATTGCTGGGATTCTTCAGAGGTGGCTGGTTCTACTGTGTGATACTGGGATTACGGGTGTGGTTCTGAGTTCATGCACTGCTGTGAGGTTTGTATGCTTCTGTGTGTGGATGAAGGGAAGGTGCACCCTAGGTATGGGTGGCACCACCCAAAGGGCAGTTGGTCTGGATGGAGTATAGAGGGACTGAAAAGAAGGCTGCTTGCTACTGCTGCTGCTGCTGCTGCTGCCTCCTGCCTGCTCTGCCATGGACTGTTTCTCCTCAGTGCTTCTCTTCCATGCACCTCTGCCTTGGAGCCAGCTAGGGACAGAAATCTCTACAAACTCCAAAGTAAAATAAACCAGGGGTAACCAACTAGACTCCCCGTCCTGGCCCACCTCTTGGACAGAAGCTTTCTTTCCCAATAAGTGTTCTATTCTATTTTATTTATTTATTTATTTATTTATTTTTTGTCTTTTTGAGACAGGGTCTCACTATGCAGTTGAGGCTGGCCTTGAGCTCACTTTTGTAGCCCAGGCTGGTCTTGAACTCGCACCAATCCTCCTGCCTCAGCCTCCCAACTGCTGGGATTACAGGCATGAGCCACCGCGCCCGGCTAAGTGTTCTATTCTAAATAAAATAAAATAAACCATTTCTCCTTTATCTTTGGGTGTTGGATATTTTGTCGCAACAATGAGAATTAACTAAGTATGCATTTAGAGGTCCTGTGAATTGGGGTGTGGACATCTTTGAATGTCATTGTTTTATTTATTTTTTTCTTGTTTCAGAACCTTTGTTTGTTTATTCACTCATTTTTTTTATGGCCGGCCCAGCCTGCCCTGAGGGCAGGGCTGGCGCAGCATGTGGTGCCAGTGATCAAACCGCGGTCCCTGAAGCCGCCCAAGCTTTCCCAAGCAGGTGCTTTAGACCACTGAGCCATCCCGCCGGGCCCCTTGAATGTCATTTTTTATTCCAGTGCTAAATGTCTTCCCCATCCATGACAGAACAGCCCATCTTGTCAATAAGATCTAACCATCAAGAGTTGAAGCCATAGGATTAAAATTTAGAGGCAGGTCCCTAAACCCTGAGAAGAAACAGCAAGAAGACCTCAGAGGGGGCTCCTGTCAGAGAGATGGACCAGAGGGTAAGGAAACTGCTCTGGACAACTGGACAAGAAAACAGCTCCTAACATGAGCTCCAGGTCAACGCGTGGCTCAGATATTAGGCAGAGCTGTCTGGGGCAAGATTGCTGGCTGGTGGGTCCGCTGGGCTCCCATGTTAGCCTGAACCTTTCAGTGCCTTCAGTTGGGCAGGTTTTGATTTAAAGAGAGAGAGCCAGCCCTCTCTGTGCACACTGACAGAGGCAGAGCAGAGCATAATTTACAAATAACCTCATCCTAGTAGCATCGCCGCATACATATCTTCAAATACCAAGGGGTAGAAAAATCTACTACTTAGCTAATGAAGGTCTCTCTTTCTCTTTGAGGTGTGTGTGTTGTGTATGCCTGCTCATGTGTGTGTCTTGGCTTTTAAAGTGAGACCATTTAAGACCTGGAACTGATGAGATATTAATTATTATACTACTATACATCTTAGAAGTGAAAATGCAAAGTAAGTATATAAAGTCCTTGAGTATGTGTTATTGTTTATATCTAGATACCCCTCAAACTTCACACATGCAGAGGTGTGGCTTTTGGGAAGGGACTGAATCATGAGTGTGTGTGATGCTGGGATGGGTTGATAGCTGGGTTGATGCGAGGAGACAAAGTTGTGTGTGTGACACTGGTTGTTGGTGAGAAGTGGGTCACCATGGGTGTGGCCTTACCTCTCTGCCTGCCAGGATCTCTTGCTGCTTTTTGCCGACCCTGCCATGGACTGTTTCTCATCTGCCGTACCACCCTGCCTTGGAGCTGGCTGACTACAGACAGAAATCTCTAGGAACTGAGACAAGACAAACCTCTCTGCCCTCAGCCTATGAGAGTCAGGTATTTTGTCCCATCAAGAAGAAACAAAAGTAACTGAGAGAGTATATGAGAAACAGCCGAGCACTTACTTCAGCAGCACACCTACAAAAATTGGAAAGAAGCAGCGAAGTCTTCCCTAGAGCATATCAGCTACATGATCATTTTTGGTCGCATTGCTTAAGACATAACCAATAGGCGGAGACAGTGAAAGGACCCCTAACCTGCACAAGGGAAGAGTCACCATACGTCTCATCTCTTAGCGCTTCCTCACCTTGTATTTTTGCATACTCTCCACTCCCACTCCTTCCCCTCCCCAGCAAGGCCTCCCCTTCTTCTGGCGTCTACTCCCTTCTCCTACCATCTGCTTTTTTTGATTAATTTTAAGTGACAGTCTGTTTGCATTGCGAGGTGTTCAAATTAAACTAGGCACATCCCGGAAGGTGCTTCCAGATAAACTCAGAACTTTTCTCTGTAGCCAATTTGTTGAGATGAATAGAACAAAAATGTGAAGAGCAGTCAGTGGTGGCGCGCCTTATAGTCTTATCCACTCAGGAGGCTGAGGCAGGAGGACCACGTTGGCCCGTATTCTCCAGACCATGCTGAGTGCTACAGTTTGTGTGTATTTGTCACCCCCCCCAAAGCCCCATGCAATCATTGGGACACAGTTCTATAGATTGATTAATTCATAATCCAAGGCTGGGATTATGGGTCTGAGTACCGCTGGGATGATGGGTGTGAGTGCTGCCCTCAGCCTTGGGGCGGATAGCCTGAATGTAACATAAGAGAGACAGACTTGCTCTCTGTGGCCACTGTTGCTGTTACTCCTCCCTTTTGCTCTAGCTGTGTTGCTGCCTTCCACTGCCACGAACTGCTGCCCTCTGCGATGTGCCTCTCTGCCTTGGAGCCAGCTGAGTATGGACTAAAACTCCCAATAGCTGTGAGCTAAACATATCTTTCATTCTTTCATTTTGGGTGTTGGGTATTTGTCCCAGCAATGAGACGAGAGTAATTGAGACACTGGGCAACATAGTGAGATCTCTCTGCACATGGAGAGCGGAGGAATTTAGTCTTCCCTAACTGTCTGAACTGGGACACAAATCCTCAGACTTGGATTTACACTGCTTGCGCCTCTAGCTCTCATCAGCTGTTTGGACTCAGAATGGATTACCCATCAGCTTTTCTGGGTCTCCAAACTGCCGACAGCAAATCCTAAGATGTCTCGGCCCCCATGATCATGTGAACCTTCACCCTTCCCCTGCCTGAGTCCCTGGCTCCATTTCTCTGCAGAGCCCTGGCTAACCCTGCATGTTAGCTCTGTTTCAACAGTGACAACTTTTCTGGATGCTATTTTAACCACTCTTCCCCCAGAACAGGGGCACACAGCCCAGACGAGTCTGTTGTGCGTTCCGGGGCCCTCAGGATGCCCTGGGAGCCTCAGTGTGACAGGACAGGGGATGCAGGGCAGAGACCTCCACGTGGCTGCCTCAGGTTGACGTCATCCGGAAGGGTGCTGCGTAGTGACGTCATCTTGAAGCGTGCCGAGTTTATCTCTACCAGGACACTGGAAGCTGTGCCACTCCCATGAGCCTCGGCGCCACTCTCCTCTGCCACAAACTTACAGTGAGACCTTGAGGGTCAGCAGAACTCTTTGGGACTCAATGTCTTCCATGCAAACCGGGAGATGGAACAGAGAAGGCAGCTTCTGATCCCGGTATGCTTTTTCTTTCCCCAGCCCTTGAGGACAGCACTGCCCTACAGAGACCTGAGGAAAATCAGTACAGTATGGAAAGGCCTTCCTCTCCGTGCAGTGACCTTCTAGGTTCTATAGTCATTTATTAATGTCATGGAACTGTTACAGGGACCACAGTCCCACTCCCAGTTAGTCTGTAAACTCCTCAAAGCCAAAGCAGCAATTCTCACAGCTTAGGGTCCATTGTTCCCAAACTCACTGCGTGGACAAATACCCATGCCAGCTAGAGCCCCATCTCGGGCTGACTTACCATCTCAAAGCATTGAACCCTGTATTTTTCAAAATGCCCCCGATGGTTCCAACGAGAAACTAACTTTAGAAACCACTGGTCGAACAAAAGGCCCAGTAGGCAATCAGTCTGCTGAATGTGTATTGAAATTCAGCGACTTGGCAGACCCAGGTGGAGCAAAGAGGACTAAGAAACTCTGGCTTGGGTGAAATGAGGAGCTTTGCAGCTGTCCAGCCTGCCAGACCAAAGGCTTCACCTGCCTTTGCATGTCCTTATTTATCAGGTCAGTTTTTATGGAACGACTGGATATGCCCTTCAGATAATAATGATTATTTGCAGAGTAGCGTGACACTAAATTAAGAACATGATGGTGCCAGATCCCTCCGCAAGCTTTTAGGGAGAGAGAAAGAGCTCAACTATTGCGAGAAGACCTTGGGCGTCCGTGCCCTTGGATGGTCACATCTGCTTGTCATCCACATTCGCTAAATCCCAGAATACAGTGCTGTGCCTGGGGAGGGAAGGAGTGCAGAGGAGAGAGGGAAGGATAGAGCAGATTCCTCTGTACCTTTGTCTAAGCTGTTGCTTTTGCTGAGCCTACACTGGGGACAGGCGGCATCCTTGGCACTTTGCCCTTGGCCTGCTAATGTTGATAATAGGTCCCTTGATCTCGAGGAAGCTCAAATCTCATAACGTAGGCAAGGGACAGGATATCGTGGCCACCAGCCACAAGCTCTTTCCTTCCCCTGTGTCAGGCGTGTGATTGCTGCACAAAGAAAAGGGAAACGCAGCCGCCAGCCACAGAGGAAAGCGTGGCAAGTGAGACATTTCACAGCAGGAGAGGGAGATGCCTTGTGACTGAAGAGCGTCCCAGTGGCCTGAAGCCCTGCAGAAGCTGCTCAGGCATGGTTGGCAGTTGAGAGACATCAGTAGCCACCACATAGTTCTCAGGCCCAAGCCAGAACAGACACGGTGGTGCCCGGTGGTGCACACCTGTAATCCCGGCACTCTGGGAGGCCGAAGCAGGAGAACAGCTAATTGGAGCTCAGCCCGAGCAACCTACTAACTTAGAGAAATGCTGTCTCAAATTTTTGAAAATGATAACCTCTGGAGATACAGCTTAGTGCAAGTGCCTTAGGTTCCATTTCCAGTATTAAATAAATAAACAAATGGCTAATGGGCTGGCCAAATAGCTCAGCAGATTAAAGCCTCTGTTTAGGCAGATGCAGCGACTAGTCCCTGACATGCCCCGCTGGCCCCGCCCCCAGGGCACGCTGACACAGCAATTAAGACTGGGCGAGGTGGTGGGCACCTGTAATCCCAGCACTTGGGAGGCTGGA
>PVJA010027622.1:0-28220 GCA_004027025.1 Myocastor coypus | reverse complement strand
ATCTTATATACATATATGTATTAATCTAAACTGATCCAATGATGAAAATATGTAATATAACCATTGTTAAATTTAAACAATAAAAGAATTGAAAAATAAATAAAAAGAAAATGAGTGGAATATTTTTTCTATAATAGTGGAAACCTCTTCTGAAAGGTAAAAGCTATGGTAAAGGGAAGAGGTCATCTGACCTACAGTTTAATGATCTAACAATTGTTATTTTTTACATTCTTGTGTTTAGGAACCGCATGTGTTCAGAATGTTTTCCCCTTTAGGACAGAAGTCACCTGTGCTGTAGTATTAAAAAACTGTGATGTATGTATTAAGAAAGTAAAGCAAAAATTTCCACCATACGATGTATATTGATTGAATAATTTTTGACCCAAAACAGTTTTCAAAGAAAACTAAATAAGTCTTGAGTTTTTACTCCCTTTCTTTTGATTTGTCCTATGTGGCTGTATTCCACCTAGACCACGTTAATGGAACATAGCGCAGGTGTGATTATCCATAATGAGCCCTGCATTAAGACTCAGAGACCAAACCCACGCAGGTGTGCTGTGCTTTGGCATTCGGGTTCCCCACATCATCAGACTTTTCACAGGCTCTGCTTTGTTTTCAACATGCCTTGCTGCCTAATACCACGGATGATATTAACTTTTCATAGCATCGTCAGCATAATACTACATCCAAAGGTGCACCTACTCAATTCTCAGTTGTGTGAAGAATACTTAACAGCACTTTCTAAACCTTACCACATCTTTTCCTTATTCATATACACATGCATAGAAGTTGCCTCTGGCGCACAAGTATCTAACTTTTGAAAACATTTTGCATAGGACAGTGGATGTGCTATTGATATGAGATCTACTCTAAAATAAAAGTTCTGGATGAGTTTAGGTCTATAATACTTCTTTTGATGTACTGATGGCTGTCGTCAGGAACAGGTTTGCCACAATGTTTTAACTAAGTTTCTTTTCATTTCCAAAATGCAGTGCACAGTGCTTTTGCCAAGTATCCTGAATTAGACAGAGGTGAGCAGGAAGGATACAGTTTACATAATACTTTCCGAATGGCAAGCCAGACCTTTCCCACATGAATGAATACTTTCAACTAGAGGTAAAAATAGTATAGCAAGATGTTTGCTTGGGGAGCAGGTTATATGCAGGAGCTCTCTACTGCCAAATTCTTATATAAATTGAAGCCCCGGAATATAAGCAACAGTCGTATTTGCCATTTTAAAAAATGATTCCTTATAATTGAGTAAAAGTGGATTTTGTGATATGATTTAGAGTAATGATTTTCAATTAGCCTAGGAAGACAGGGACTGTTGTATATTTAGAGTCAATCCTTTACCACCTGGAGGATAATCTATAAAAACTGGTTAATGGATAAAGTAGTATAATGAATGACCTCAACAAAAAACAACAAAATGATTCTATATCCCTGAAAGCAGCATGGAGTGATCAAATGCTTTCTTTAGTAAAAAACAGAACCAAAAAGAAACCAAAGCAGTACTACAAAACAAGATCATTAGACCATGTTTTGATAGATATTTGAGAAAAGATGCAACTGCCAATGCAGTTAATAACAACAGAAGTGCAAACTAATCAAATACGCACATGTGAGGGTAACTCAATAGTTAAACATTCGCTTATTAATAAATATTATAGATACTTAAGAAGCATGTAGTATGTAAATATAAACATCATATTATACCTCATTTAAAAATATTGATCACTTGAAATTCATGCTATATAAAAATAATTCAGATATAGAAACAAAGACTTCCTCAACAAAAACAAACTCATACGTGCTCAGTGCCACTATATTCCTGAAAGTGAGAAAATTGTAACTGACTTTTCTAACAATGAAAAATTAATTGACTAAGATCAGAGACCAAGGCTAAGGCCAGATATGCTTACAGCTTTCTCTAAACATATGAATCTATGCATACATGTACAATAGCTATTATAAAATTCACACTAAATGAAAATAACTCACCTGACACAAGAACAATGAGAATCTTAGCATTGGTAGCTAAGAGACTATGGAAGAATTGCAGGGTAGCTGGGATATCTTTTACATAATATAGCATCTAGATAGGAGGCAAAAGAAAAATGAGACAAATGAGGTGTGAATTTCAAGCTGAGCAAATTTTTATCCAAACCAAAAAAGAAAAAAAAGGTTGGTATTTAAAGACTAAACATATTTATGAAGAGATAAAATGGTAATGTAAAAATAAAACAATAATATAAGAAAATAGTTGGAGAATGGAAAAACTATAGGTTTTACCAAATCATAGCTGAATAAATTTAAAGTTACTTCCTGGATTCTACAACACAGTTAATAATAGCTGGAGACATTTAGAATCCACTGCACACAGGGACACTGATCCTATACCTATTCCATATTTTATAAAGTGTAGTCCTTGGAGCAAATGGTACTGGCCTCATAAAAACAGACCCCATTTCATCCAACATTGTTTTAAAATTAAGCCCTTTGTGCTAGTTTCTCCATATGTTCACAGATCTCTCTCTCTCTCTCTCTCTCTCTCTCTCTCTCTTTCTCTTTCAGAATATATGACAGGCTTTGATGCTGACAGAGTCTAGAGGATACTCGCTGTATAAGCACGAGGTTATGTGTTTGATCACAAAGGGCGAAATGTTAGACCAATGAATTTTATTCATTCTCAACCAATTCCTAGTGAGGTGCAGGCCTTCCTGCTCAACACACAGAACATGATGGGATACACTGGGTGCACTAGACATGACCCGGATAAAACAGAGGCAGTGGGCCACAGCAGAGTCCCTTGTTTCTATTTAGCATAATCTTTGTATTATCAGTGAATACTAAGTTTAAAAGCTGTCATGAGGGTGTTATGGTAAGTACAAATGAAGAGACACCACTTAGAAAGATGCATAGTAGCTAAGCTGGAAAAGAGTAGAATAGAATAGTGGTGCTGAAGGAATCAGAGTTTATATAAGAAGGAACAAACACAGAAGTGTTAGAAGAAATAGGAGGTAGAATCTGATACCTACAGCTACAATATTTCATAACAGAAAAATGGAGTAATTAGAGGTTATTGTAATAATATGAAAGAAGGAGATGATGGTTGTAAGAGCATCTACATTTTTCACATTTAGACGGTGAAAGATGAGTTTTCATCTGATGATTTCTATTTTCTCTATCATATAAAGTGATGTAAAGACACAGAGGAGTTAAGTAACTTGAGAGATGCAAAAGCAAGTAACAAAGACACATTCTAGCCATGCCCAACAAGGTGAAGTACCCGCCCCCCCCCAGAGATAAGAGATTTGGGGATCTAAGGAACCAGAGGTAGATAAGGGCCAGAACATGCCAACGCTGCAGTCCTTTCTTCCTTTGGTTTCTTACAAACCCACTCTTTTAGCATAACTATGGTTGTGGGCTACACAAGGAAAAATGTTTTATTGTTAATTAAGTGGCACATCTAAAATGTATGTATCTTCTAATGATAGTGAATTTCCAAGCCCTCATGCTGTACAGAAATAGTGAGAACTAAAGACTCAACCTCTTTGTCATCCACTAATTACTAGTTAGTCTGCTGGTGCTAGACCACTGAAATAAAATCTTACTGAATTTGTAGTATTAAAACTATTAGGCACAGAAATCACAGAACCTATACCCTTTCTATCATGTGCATACTAGCCGGGCCATTTATGGAAGGCAAAAGCAAGACAATGCTGAAAAACTCTGGGACATTGAACCTTAGACAATTTAAAATTGATCAGAATATGTTGTCACTCTTTTCTGAATTGTCTCCCTCTTGGCATCCATAATTGGCCTGGCTAGTATGCACATGACAGAGAGGGCATAAGTTCTCTGATTCCTGTTATCAAATCTATACATAAACTTTCCACTGTAAAAAAATTAAGACAACATTGACAAAAAAGAATCCCTTATGAATGAAGACAATGAACGAAGAGCTTATTAGATATTAATGAAAATTGTAGCAATATCAAGACTTTCATTTAATGTTCACTTATAAAACTAGAAATCAGAAGACATATTTAAAAATATCAAAATATTGTACATTCTTCCTACATACATACAAAAAAATCTCTTTTCTGATAGTGCATTATAGTAAGTGTTTCTTACCTGAATCATATGAATAAAATCCCACTTTTGAGTCTCCTTCTTTTCCATGACTCTGTTTTGATATTCAGTTGATGTCTCCTTATGCCAAGTAAACTTTATGTTCTCAAGATTTGATGTCTTGGTTACAAGCTCTAAAATTCAGAGAAGAGGTGGCACACCATCAATTTTAATTGCAAATGTGGGGCCCATTTCCATTTAGAATTTTAATGTAATCAGTGTTATATACATAACAGACATAAGCCACATTTTTCTATTTTATGTAGCTCTGAGAAACCAGAGGGTGCGTCCTGATCTTTTTTTTTTTCACTATTAAATGAAATTAGATGTGAAAGAGTCAGTCAGAAGCAATGAGAACATGATCAGACAAAGGTTACATTATCTTAGTACAAATGGGGAATCAACTGGAGAATTTTATTAATAGAGAATTGACGTGGAACAGGCGATATATTTGTGTAGCCCAGGAGCAGACGAACCACTGGTTGAGACTCCACTGGGCCTAGCACCACCTTTCCTATGGACTATAAGCTAAAACTAGTCAGTGTTCTGCTTTATAACTCTGTGTCTTTGTCATTCATGCCTCATATTAATAAATTAGAAAAAAATCAAAAGGATAAATATGTAATATGTCAAATTGATTTGAAATTCAAATATTGCTGTTCACAGGTACAGTTTCATTAGAATGCGATCATATTCAGTTTACATATTGCTTATGGCTGCTTTGTGCCACAACACCTGAGTTGATTAAGTTGTGACAGATTTTGTGGACTTGTGAGTCTAAAACATTTGCTAGTTAGTCTTTTTCAGGCAAAGTCTAATCATACTATAATCTGTAATAGCTATCATTGCATTTCACTAGATCAAAAATTTCATCCTGTAAGTCCTCCTCTTTCAGGGCAGAGATACAGATATTGCTGAATGAATGCATCAATTAATAAATGAGTTTGTTTCAAAGAATCAACTTTAAGAACAATAGCTGATGATGACAGAGGAATGGACAGCAAGTCAATGAAAAAAATCTAATTATTTACTGTTCAAATCTGAGGTGTCCATTCATGTTTACAACAAATAATTAGGCTTCTTCCAGCAAGCTTAGAAAGCGTATATTCCAGTAACTGTACTCTTAATGATCCAAAGCAAAAATATGAGATGATAAACTTTGGGGGACAAGATTGTATATAGGGCTCAGTGGGTTATAGGCACCTTTGTACTTGGTGATCTGTTCAGCACTGGGCTCAACAACTAAATGATCCAAAGCAAAAATATGAGATGATAAACTTTGGGGGACGAGATTGTATATAGGGCTCAGTGGGTTATAGGCACCTTTGTACTTGGTGATCTGTTCAGCACTGGGCTCAACAACTTCATTGATGATATGAGCTCCTGGGTATTGAGCCTTGAATTTGGAGAGAATCTGAAGATCCATTTCGCCTAAAACATAAATATTTAGAACAGGTTACATCATTTCAGGAAGAAATAACAAGAACAGTTTGAGCTGATTTATTATCTGCTTTATCTTTACAAGAAAAAAATATCATAGACAATAAAAACCAATTAATGCACTGCCACAGTGCCTATAATACAGAAAAGCTAGGTTTGGTGATTGATTGATTGATTGATTGATTGATTGCAGTACTAGGGATTGAACTCAGGACCTTGTTCTTGCTAGGCAGGTGCTTAGGCCACTGAGCTATAACCCCAGCCCTATTTATACTTTTTTGAGACAGGGTTGTCCTTGAGTTCACTTTGTTGGCTTCAAAATCACATCAACTCTCCTGCATCTGCCTTCTGAGTGTTAGGTTTACAGGCATGTGTCAACACACATGGCAAAAACTAGGTTTTATTTTATTATGAGCAGAATAAATTTATTAGGGGAAAGAAAACTGCTGCCCTAGAGAGGGACAGGAGGGATATCTCGAGTGAGTGGTCTCCCCAAAATAAGGCTTTAAATAGGAAAAGTGTGATTAGAAGAAGGATATGTATCTGCCTGGCAACTGCAAGACTGTGCATTCAAACATCGGTCCCGCAAAAAAAAAGGACATGAATGTCACATATCTATCAACTCATATAATCTTTAATAGCTATCACTTCTTTTCACTAGATCAAAAATATTACTGACTGTAGGAAACAATACTTACTTTTGCTTACCTAAGTAAAATAACTGTGAAATACAATTTAAAGATTTTATCAATTGGAAGATATACCTTAAATTAGAGATATTAAAATAGGAGTAACGTATGTATCTTAGAACTGGAAAAACAAATCTAGGCTGAGAGAATTTTAAAAAACCCTTAGTTGAAAAAAGACACAAACATATGCTAGGTACAAACACAGGATATGAAAATATGTCAGACATCTGCCTTTAAAACTTCTCCACTATGTAGTGGAAAGGCACACACAGAAACAATCCTGGATGTGCTGGCGTGGATGAGAGATGAGGTGAGGGTGTGGCAGAGCTTTCTGAAAGCAGTCATTCTTTTTTTTTTTTTTAAATTTTATTTTCTTTATTGTTTTTTCTTGTTTCAGAACTTTTTTGTTTGTTTATTTATTTATTTATTTATATGGCCAGCTCAGCCTGCCCTGAGGGCAGGGCTGGCGCAGCATGTGGTGCCGGGGATCGAACCGCGGTCCCTGCAGCCGCCCAAGCTTTCCTAAGCAGGTGCTTTAGACCACTGAGCCATCCTGCCTGGCCCGAAAGCAGTCATTCTTGAGCTTTGCCTCTGTCTCTGGGTATGATGGAGTTGGCTCAGAGACTTCAGGGAAGTGAAAGAGTACAGGAAGAAGTGACAGGATGGCAGTAAGAAAAAGAACAGTGTATGTGGAAGGAAGAGCAGTTCCACGTTATGGAATATTCAACAAGGCCAGACCTCAAGAAAGAGAAGATCCCATGGTAAACAGAGAGAAGAATATGGATCAAATGGGCCTTCCTTCCCTCCTTCCTTCCTTCTTTCCTTCCTTCCTTCCTTCCTTTATTCACCAGCTATTAGCTGGCTGTTTCCCACGTGATAGGCACTGTGGTATACTCTAGTAAATAGTGATGGGAAGGACAAGTGAACCCTTCCTTGTTAGACATTCAGCCTGTCTGTGATAGCACAGGAGGCAGTGGAACATCAGAAGAACTCCAGATCTTATGCTTTCCATATGCTAAATGTGTATGACTTTAGTTTGTTTTTATTTTCCAAGCTTCACTTTCTTTATAGGAAACTAAAAAGAATAATAGTATCTAATTCATTAGTTATGAGAGCTAAATGAAGTAATGCATATTAGTTACAGTACAAAATAGACTTGCCACTGAATAAATGTTAACTTAATTATATTTATTGCTATCACAGAGTTCTCCTCTTTAAAAATATTCCTCTCATCCCCATCATCAATGTCTTCAGGTTAAGTTTTATACTTTTACTGAATTAGGTTATGATGTTGATGTGCATTAAAATGAAAACACCTCTTGGCAAGATTAGTCCATGTAAATTATGCTAGTCTTTAATGTTTTGGAACAAATAACATTAACCAAAACTTTTCCTAGGTTAGACATGGAAGATAGCAAAAGCACCACCATGCCCAATCTCATTCACCTCTCAGTGTGCCCATGGGTGGGGCCAGCATGGCACACACAGGATTGAACCTCAGCCCTTGGGCCTGTCTAAGAGGTGCGTTAGTCCTCTGATCTCTCTGGCCAGCCCTCCCTGTGCTCTTTTGTAAGGTCACTAACTCTGTTCATGAAGCCAGGGGCCCCATGACCTGCTCCCACCCTAAAGGCCTCATCTCTGACTGCATTTGCATCAGGATTAATCACAATTTTGATGGAGGGAAAGGAAACCTTTCAACCATATCAAACACCAAGAATGAGCCTTTGAGTAGTTAAGTCAAAGTAGGTTGATGAATTTTAATAAATGTGCAAATTTGTTAGAGGAGGTTGTTAATAGGAAAGTTAGGCATACCTGAGGGAGGAGCACATGGGTAATCTCTAATCTCTTAATTTTAAGTTTTAAATTGATGTGAAGTATTTTTAAAGCAGACAAAGATTTTGATGAAGTTAATCATCATCACAGTCTAAGCACATGGCATCTAGTTCTAATTATGTTCTTCAGACTTACCCTTGTGATGTACCTGATTTATGTAGTTACCCATTCTTCTTTTTTATTCTTTTTCCCTAGCCAGGGGGAAAGAAAAAATCATTTTTAGCCAGGCAAGGTAGCTCACACCTATAAACCCAGCAATTGCGAGGTTGAGGCAGGAGGATCAGTACAAGTTCTATACCAGACTGGGCTACAAAACTGAGCTCAAGGCCAGTCTGAACTGCATAGCAAGACCATATCTCAAAAAGACAACAAAAAAAATCATTTTTATCTTTGATACAGGGTCTTGCTACACAGTTAAACTCCCAGTGATTCTCCTGTCTCAGTCTCCCTAGCACTGGGATTATAGGCATGTGCCACTCTGCCTGGTTTCAGAGGCCAGCTCATCCAGGGCCAGCATGGCATGGACCCAATTGGGCCTGCTAGTCAAGCACTTATGCTACCAAGCTATCTCCCTAGACCAGGAAATTCTATACTAAATGATACTTTGCTTTTGCTTTTCTGCCCCTCATCAATAATGCCTTTGTTCAGGCCCTGTGGTGGTTAATCTTGATCATCAACCTGAATAATTCAAGAGCTGCCTAGGAGGTTAGCAAATCACATAGCGGACAGGTGCAAGCAGGTCATGAGGTGTGACCTCGTAGGCGCTGTGGGCTCCAGGCCCCTACACTGGGGTCTCATCCCTTGTTTTCTGTTTCCCAGCTCCATGAGGTGAGTAGCTGTCATCTACAATGCCTGTGTGCTTTGATGTTCCTGCCTTGGTTCCAGGTGGTCACAGACAGAAATCATTACTCAAAGCAACTTTGCCTTCTTTAAGTTGAAGCTGTTACCTTTTTTGTTCCAATAATAGAGATCTGACCAATGCAGGCCCAAATCATCAAAAATACTGCATTCAAAAAAAAAAAAAAATACTGCATTCATATCCTGAAAGATCAGCCTAGCTCTCCACATCTTGTTTCCCTCAAAGACAGCACCATGACAACTGTTTTGAACTCTAAATTAAGTCCATCACTTTACTGCTTAAAATCTTCTAATAGCTTTGATGGCTGGGTTGAGGCCAACCTCCTTGACTGAACACAACCTCACAGTGCCTGCTTTCTTATTCTTAACTCTCATAATTTCATATTTTGAAAATCCGGTCCCAGGAACTCTGAATCACTTGCATCCTTCCTGCCTCTCTCTGTGTCATACTTGGTTCAAGCCCTTTGCCTTTGCTAATGTTTTCTTCCTTGCTTGGAATACTCTCCCTCACTTCTTTACTTCATCTGGCTAACTCCTACTCACCTTAAATCTATGACAAGTGACTACTGCTTCTCATATTTTCTTCCCACAGAGCCTAGAAGTGGCCTCAGAATTCTCCTGACAATAGCTCCTCTTCAATTGCAGATCTTGGCAACACAGATAAAACCTATTTGTCTTCCCAGTCCTAAATGTTGCTTTCCTTCATGTACTTGATCTTTCAGCAAAGTCTTGATTCCAATAAACTCATTAGGAAGAATCCAAATGGTAGACTGATCAAATGATCTGGATTGATTAACAGTAACTAAAAGCTTTATGAGGGGTTATCAGACCTTATAGTACTATGATACAGCAGTACAAGAAACCCACAAAAATGAAGGAGGGTATTTATTTATACTCTTTCAGCTAAATCCCTCTGAATAGGAGCCACAGTGTTATAAACATGTCTCTGTAATAGGCTGTGAGCATCCTTCAAATGCTTTTCAAGAATGCACAGGTTGTACCAAAAGGATAGAAAAAAAAATAAGGCCTGATTTGCCCCTAGGAAATAGTTTTGAAGTTTTCAGCACATTCAGGAGTAAATGAAAGAAACATAGAGGCCAAAGTCTGCCTAAAAGCAATAAGCTGATATATCGTCACTTATATTCAATCTCTATCATATATGTACTTCCACCATACAGTACTTGATTATAACTTGGCACAACTATAGACTACTTATTTTTGATATCCTAAATCTTAAGGTGGATACATACCAGCAATTGTATATTACTAAATCCATACTATATAACATTAAATATTCCAAAATATCTGTAAAATTTCTATGATAACTGTATACATGTTAAATATCTCTTTCAATATATGATCCTTTTGCTATTCTCTTTTGTTGTGAGTAGCAAAGCAAGTGAATGACTGTGAAATCTGACCATGTTACATGACATAACACCTGAATTCCTCAGTCAATCAATGTATGGAATTTAAACAGTTAGACAAATCCAAATATGTGTGAGCACAAATCAATGAGGCACAAAGCACTTAATTTCATATACAATTATTACAAAGATACATATTGAATTACAGTTTGTGGTTATCTGGCAAGGGTAAGATTATAGATTATTTTAGATATTCCTTTTTAAGAATAATCTGAAATGTTCCTATAACTGTTTAGCTTAATAAATCACCTTAAAGTGTTTACCAATTAAAAACTCCTTTTGGATGATTCATTTTATTTATCTGCTCTACTGGAACATGCTGTGCCAAGATAATAGGTTAAACAATAGTCCGGATATGTTTGTGAAGGTGTTTCTGGAAGCAATTAACTTGTGACTCACACTAACAATTGAGCTTTTGTGGAACAGACTGTCTGTGTTGGGAGTGAGCCTGTCAGCGGAAGACAGACCTGAATACCCTGCACGAGGTGTTCTTCCTGGTCCTCATAGTCAGACTGAGACTACAGGGTTTTCTTAAGTCCCAGGACTCTGCACTTTCAGACTGAACCTTACACCTGTAGTAAAGGTCTCCACGTCTGCGTTTCCAAGTACAGTGGGAGACAGCAGAGCTAGACGTCAGTTCCCATAATTATGAGACCCAATTTCTTATTTAAGTACATATATTGCCTACTGGTTCTGCTTCTGTTGAGAACCCTATTCTACCTTCCTATCAACATTTTATTAAATACTTGACACAAAACTCTGCAACAAAATAGGTACAACTTTGAATTGGCTATGATTGTCTTATATGCAAATGACTATCTTAAACCTGTAGGATTTAGAACAGCCCACATCTGTAACAATCTGACATGTAGCCTAATGTCATTATGTAATGTCTATAAAAGTTTAACCGTCAATATTAACATCATATTTAGTACATCATTTTATTTTATTTTATTTTATTTTATTTATTTTATTTTATTTTTGCTCTACTAGGGATTGAACTCAGGATCTTGCACTTGCCAGGCAAGTGCTTCTTCTACTGAGCTATCTTCCCGGGCATAGTACTGTTTCTAAACATATTTAAAGTTAGGATCCTTTATGTATGTCCATTATTCTCTCACACAGTGGATGCATAGTAGAAGATGTGACTGTCCCTTACATAATGCAAGGTCTTTAGTGATTCTAAAAACTGCTCCTCTGAGTTTTGGTCTTCTGGTACCACCACAGGAAGCTATAAAGTAGAATTTTGCTTTAAAAATGAATGGGTATGTAACTAGCTAGGTGAGTATATAAATGGATAGACAAACTGACAACTACTGTTCCAATAGATTTTTAGATGACTAGAGGAAAGAAGAATGCCAAAGTGGAAAGTCAAAACTTAGAAAAACATATTTCTTAGGTACCCTGAAGTAATAGCAACACCAAAATGTATCAAAGGTAGGATATAAAGATATCTGCAGGAAATAGCTCCCTAAAGCCCTGCCAAATCTTCTATTTGGGATTGAATGAACCCAGGGGGGCTGTGCAGAGAGCTACAGCTCCACATCTATTTTTTTTTTAATGCTTGAGACTTATTTTTGTAATCTTTCTGCCTTAGCTTTTCAGGGTTCTAAGATTACAGCAGGTGGCATCATACCTGCTATCCATGCTCAATGTGAAATTTTGGTTTGTGTGGCACTGCGTTACGAACATACTTATTTTGTGTGTGTGTATGTAGTGTTTATGCAGACAACAAGAGATTGAAAGTTTGTTATGTCTCCTATATTGCAAACAGACTATGTTTGTTATAGTACTGTAATAACCTTTGTTTGCAGCTATTCAGAAACAAAGAATATGACTTCATGACATAATTGTTGGGATACCAATTCTTATTAATTTCCTAGTCAATGTAGTTGAATTATCAAAATGGTCTTAACTAAATGGTGAAATCTTTTCTGTTGCTACATATAGTACTAATACATAACTTAAGAAACTAAACTTTTTTTTTTTTTTTTTTTGACCAGGAATCAAACTCAGGTCTTATACTTACCAGGCTTGTGCTATACCACTGAGCTATATGCCCAGCTAAGAATAAATTTCTTTTGCCCCAATTTTTCCATCTAAGATGGCAAAATATAACTTGCATTGACTCCCTTATCCATAATATGACACTTTCAAATATGTATTTTTATAGATTCTGTTAGTTTAATTTTCCTATGTTCTACATAAAATTTTCAATTATAAAATCAGGGCAACTGGCTAATTAGTTCAAACTCTTAGTCACAAAAGTAATTAACCATGAAGATTTTAAGATAACAAATGAAACTACCAACAATTATCCCAAGGAAGCCAAAGAGTCTTTCCAATCTCGCAGGCTGTGATGCCTTACCACATATGCCAGGAAAGACCCATATTGTTGGTTTTATAAAGAATACTATTGAAGTTAATAAGGACAGTGACAGTTGCACAAAGACATTAATAATCAGAGATGGAAATTTAAATGGTGATAAAATAACACCTTATGTTTAATACACTTACAAAAAATTTTAGAAAGCTAGAAAATGGTGCTATAAAGAATATTCAGAGAATGAAAATTTCGTGGAGGACATGAGAACATAGACTACTGTGGCCATAATAGGCATTAATTTGTTAATATTTATTCAAATGAAGTCCTAGCATATTGGCTGTAATCCCAGCACTTTGGGAGACTGTGGCAGGAGAACTGAAATTTCATTTCCTACCTGAGGAACTTAGCAAGGCTCTGTCTGAAAATAAAAATTAAAGGGGCTGGGGATATAATTCAATTACAGAGTGCCACGTGGTTTGATTCCCAGTACTCAATACCAACAACAACCAAAAATTATGCACACACACACATATACACAGATACACACAGTCACACACACACGCACACGACAATGAAATATCTTGAAGACACCAGAAATTTTACCTTAACCTATCCTTCTTTGATATAAATATTATTTTTTGCGCTAAAGGCAATCAAGAAGCAGCAAAAGGATGCAGAACTGTCCCTATCCTTCTGCTTCTCTGCCCGAAGCCAAGAAGCAAGTTACTGTGCAGTGGAGACTGTTCTAAATACTTGGGCAACCAGACACCCCAAGAGCGGTGCAAATGTCCTTCCTTAGTTTCCTCCCACATACTTTCACATTTATTCCGGTTTCCCAGCCTTGGGAGCCTGAAAGCATTTTCCTCTGCCCTGTCACTGCCCCACAGGTCACTGCTCCTCAGCTGAAGGTGCCCTCCCTATAAGGTAGGACTTATATGCCTTGTCTTTGTGCTCACATGGAGTTTCCCTCATATAATGAGCACTGCATGTGGCAACGAATCTGTTTTTCTCTGGTCAATCTGTCTTTTGTTTTAAGTTTCATCCAAGCTAAGAAATCATGAGCTTGGGAGATAATTTATTTTTCATCTGCTACAGTGTGTACTCTACAAAATACACCACAGAGAGAAGACTTTTTTTTTTTTTACAAAGTATGGTTTAATAATGGGAGGTCACACAGCATTAAGTGCAGTAAGTTATTATAATACTGCATAGGACTCATGGGCAAACAGTGCAAATACGAAGGCCCACTCACTGGTTGCGGGGAGGAAGGCAGAGAGCCCAGAGAGCAGGAAGACCATTGTTGGCTACTCTGCATATGTCCTACCACCAACGGGCTTCCAGGTTTTGCGTAACTTATTTTGAACTCTAGAAATTTCTCTACTGTAATTGTGGTTGGCAGGTAGTATGTGATATTTATGGGTGAGGTTTCACGATATAAAGATAAAGCATGGGCTTTAGAGAGAATTAGAACTGGCCTTGGACTCAGCTCCAGCGTCTGTGATTTCACCATGCATATCTTAAAACTTGCTGACTTCACACTTCTGAACATTAGCTTCTTGGACTTTGCATGAAGGCCCACAGAATTGGTGTGAGAATAAATATGATTACCCCTCGATAGCACCTAGGGCTGTCACTTTACGGAGGGCTGTTTCAGAGCTTAGGTCTTCTGTGTTTCCTGCTATAAAATATGTTGTACAGAGGCAGTTTAGGTTATTTCAGCATAAAAGGGGAGGAAGAAAGCCTTTTATTAAAAATAATGATTGGTGAATTTTGCTAAACTTTCTGGTCATGTTAGCTCAGAAGTTAACAAAATTTAGTAATCAAAAATTATTAATAGTCTGGATATTGAATTTTTTCCCATTCTTTTCACTTTCATATTTTGTTTTTCCTACTAAACAGAATACGCTGAGTTTTTATTTGGGAAGTTGACAAAAAAGTAAGTCTTAAAAACTCTTTCCCAGCAAATCTCTATGATATCTACCACTCTGTTCAATTCATCTGCCACAAATAGAGAATGAATTCTCATGTCTCCTTTCTGGGCTACTTCTAGTGTTTTACTTACTTTTTTTTTTTTTTTTTTTATGTAGTTGGTACAGTATCACCCGCAGCTTGGACTTGTAGTGATCCTCCTGTCTCAGCCTTCCGAGAGGTGGGATTACAGATATGTGTCACCAAGCCCGGTCTTGGTGGACTGCTCAGTGCAACTGGGGCAGAGCTGGCATGGCATGCAGTATTTGGGGTAGAACCCAGGTCCTTGTGCTTGCCTAGGCAGGCACTTAGGCCACTGAGCTATCTCTGAAGCCCCTTACTTACTTTTAAAATATGATATTTTTCTAGTTCTAATATGTTGCTTCTGCAGAAATCATATTTTAAGGACATCAGACTTGTGATGAGGGATGCTTAATTGAAATCTCTGACTGTGTAACTTACAACTTCAGAAATAAGTTGTTTTCAGACAGCTTTTCTCTGCTCCTTGAACTATAAGGACTTTAATGGAATTTAATGCATTGACTGTGACAATAGAGAAACATTACTTTTTTGTTTAAAATGCACTTAATTAAATATGGAACAAAAATATGGAAAGGAAAAATTAGGAGGCTTCAGAAAATCAAACCTCATGTCAAACTCAATATTTGACATTATTACCATGCATATTTGTCATTCTGTCCTTTCAATTATGTATTTGTAAACTAGAGATAGTGCAGTCTATATTGTAAGTTCTTGGGATAAATGCCAGAAAAGTTATATAGACACAATTTGTCATAGTTCTTGATATATATTAAGCATTCAACAAGTTGACATTCATCAATAAAATATTTTTGAATACCTAACAAATGTCAGATTCTAGTCACTGGAGATACAGCCATGGCTAAGACAGACAAAAACACCTAATCTTTATGTATGTCAATAACTCATATGGAGAAATCTAAGCAAGAAGAGCACATTATGGCATGAGGGCCTTGTGATTTTCAAGTGAATGGTCAGACAAGCCCTTGGAAAGTGGGACATTTACAAGAAGCCTAAAGGCAAACTGGAATGAGAAGAATGAAGATTTGCCTTCCTGAATGGGGAGCTCTATAATAAAATGACAACTTCGAAGAGCATTCATCATGTATCTGTGATATTTGTCTTGTCCTGCTGACTGAGCCTACATAAAATGAAACACAAATCCTCGCTTGAGAACCCTGGGGCTTCCCCAAATGAGAAAATCCATAGGTAAAGAAAATGGAGGATTAAAGACTGGGGAAATGTCCTGCTATTTCATTTCAATCCATGCTGAAGATCTTTCATATCAAAAATACATGTGAATATTTTAGATTAGAAGCAGGAGAATTCTTATTCTATTACATGTTGCAATAAGATTATCACCTTTGTTCCCTTTGCTAAAATATTGGGGAAAAATAACTGTTTCAAGGAAGAAAGATTGCCCAGATTACTTGGTGCCTGGTTATGAAAAACTATTCAGCTACAGGTTTGCAATGAGAGCAGGAACAATCTGATTATGAGCTGCAGCATGAAAGACAGGAGATTCTTGGCAGAATTCTGCTTTCTTTCCTTTCTATCTCTGTTTTCTTTCTGGAGCATGGGTCTTGTATTGAGGCTGTTCTGTCAGCAGGAAGGAATGAGAGTAGAATATTAAAATAGCTGTAGATCTCAGGAAGTGGATTATAAACATAAATTCTAAGTCAAAAGTGCATTGTCATTTGCTTTCATGTGTCTTCTGGCTCTTTACTCAGGAAATCTACGGCGTGAACGTCTTATGACTAGTGGATGTGCAGAAAAGGCCATGTAACCAAATGTCCTGTGAAATGTAAAGTTGGAGAAAATGCTCCCGAGGTGCTCAATACCAAGGTGCAGAGATATTTGACAGACAACACAGAAAAGACTAAACTGTATCTTAACTTTAATATATCTATATATATACACATATATAGGTATATATGTGTATTTATTTATTTATTTATTTATTTATTTATTTATTTATTGTGGTACTGGGGATTGAACTCAGGATCCTGTGCTTGGTGGGCAATTAGCTATCTCCCTGGTCCCTAATTTTTAAACTATAAATTTTGAACACAGATTCTTGAATTTACTTCACATTATAAAAAGGATGAATTCTATACTGAAAATATTATAATATCTAAAGGTTATATTCACTCTTAATGAGGTGCTTCCTATCTTCTTCATGTCTAAAGAGAGAATTTTTAAAAAGAAACTACCTACACTCACCAGTGCAGTCCCACACAGTCATGTGGCTGGGATTTTATTAACATTCTCAATCCTGCTCACTCTCTCCTTTTTCTAAGATAACCTCTATGAGCTCTCCTGTGAGATTTACTCCACTAGCTTACTATCAGTAGGGTGGTTAAAACACACATCTTACAGAAGAAAATTATCAGCATGTTTTTGCAAGTGGAGGAAAGAGACTGAGAGCCTACTGTCCTTGTAGGGTAAGAAGCAGGAAGTAATCAACAGAAAACATCAAGAAACACAAAAACAAACGAACAAGTATCATCTTTTCAATCCACATTGTCCTTAGGCTTGGCACAGAATGCATGGACACTGAAGAAGAGCCACTCTGCTATGGAACTGGTATTGCTCTTAAAATACTTATGCTGGTACAGTGTTGTTACAGATAAATCAAAATACACCAGAGGAAAATTCTCATGGAAATGTGTTTTTGGGCCTCCAGCACATAGTTGAGGAAGATGAAAGAAACTAGGGTGTCTAGCCCTCCCCATCACTAACTCGTGCATTAAATCGTAAGTTTTGATTTTGTTTCCACGTGACTATACATACTACAGAAAAGTTAAGAAATAGAGAAAGATATAAAATAGAAAACAAGAGAAATATCTCATAAGTGAAAGCAAAATTTACTCTTTTTTGTTCATCTCATGTTTAGCCCTTTTGTTCTCTTTAGCCTTCCTTGATCTGGTGTCTATGAATAAGTTTCCACTTTTTATTTGAGAAAAAGCTATGAATATATCAAAATGTACCTGAATGTCTAAGTGGCTATACTATCTGCTCTTAGATAGATATGTGATATAACTGATTTAAATATTAATCTGTTATACAATGTACATAAAAAGAAAATTATGTATATGTGCATTTTATGTGCATATATTTTAACATAGAAATATATTTCCTATACAATTTGTGTTCTCTATATAAATGATATATAATCAGGGGTCACATGGAGACTTATGTATGATATTGGTCCTGTACGCCATAGTTGCTGTGTGTGTGTGTGTGTGTGTGTGTGTGTGTGTGTGTGTGTACAGTTCCCAGGCCCTTTGCACAATAAAGAAGTTACTTAATGACGTATTTTTGGAACACAATCCCCTTGTTAAATGAGGGATATATAGGATATATTCTCAGTTTATGTGCTTAATTTGTTCTGCAATTTTAGGGAAGATGGTTCTGTTTATGTTTGTGTGAGGAAGATGGCCATGATCATATTTGTCATCTGATGTGAGTTTGCAAAGGAGGTAAAATTTGCTGAAAGCTTTTACTTGCAAACTGAATTGTTTGCAGTTCACCCACAAACATACACACATGCATATATGTAGGACTGGGGGTGTAGCTGAGTGGTAGGATGAAGATGACATGTGCAATGGATGGTCTGGGTTCAATCCTCAGCATCAAATGCACATGTACGCACACACACGCACACACACAAATATAATTTTAGATATTTTGCTATCATGAAGGGTTCAACAATAAACCATGAACATTTTTGCAATTTTTAAAAACATTTTCAGCTTAGTACCAAGAACTAGAAGTTATTATTTCAGTGAGGCTCTTGATCAGAAGGGGCATTTTTACTAGTATTTCCTGTTTACTCATTAATAAGTACATAGTATAATTCCTTTATTATAATCCAAATAAAAGATTATGAATAAATACCTAATGGCAAAGAAATAGTTTGGCATGGTAGCATTTAAAACACCAAATTAGAGCCGGGTGTGGTGGTGCATGCCTATAATCCCAGCACTTGGGAGGCTGAGGCAGGAGGATCAGTGCAAGTTCGAGACCAGCCTGGGCTACAAAAAGTGAGCTCAAGGCCAATCTGACGTGCACAGCAAGACCCTGTCTCAAAAAGACAAAAAAAAAAGAAATTCTTGGAGAAAAGGTGCAAGCTTTTTAGAAAAGATGCAGGCTGGAAAGTCAGAATGTCTTATGGATCCTGTACATGATCTGTTCATGGGGCCCTGGGTAACAGGAGCAGGGAGTGGGGAAGGGGTGCTCAGGAGGAGGTGCCAAAGGGACACCCCAGGCTATGGAGGGACCCACAGCAAGGGGGTGGTTACCAAAGGACTTCAGTACTTAAAAAAATCAGAATGGACTGGATGGGCCAGTGTGCACCACATGAAAATGAGAACTATTCTCCGGAGACTCTAAATTACTCTGAGGAGTATGCTGAGCTATAAAAGGCTCAAATCAACAGCTTCCAACATTGCCAGTTTCACCAGTAACACTGCAATTATGGAACATTTGACTATGTATACAACTTCTTTCTCTTAGATCAAAGAGAAGAAATCTATTGTACCAATAACCATTAGAAAAGTTATCATGTCTACACCCTATGCCCTGTATAACTACAACGAGGATAATACACATTGTATCAATTATTGTGAAGGTACTACTGTGTTTTGAAACTGTCACATTGTAATTTCTTATTAAAAGTAATAAAAAATTTAAAAATTAAAAAAAATAAACTACTCAGGAAAATTTGACTTCTCTATAGCCTTGTCTCTTGCACATGATTTTCCATTGCATTAACAATTAGATTATTGAATCCTGAACTGTTCTCAGTGAAACTGAAACTAATAGTCATATAGGTATTTTATGTTTTCTATGTAATAACATAACTAAGCAGTATTTATCATTTCTTAGCTATTGCTAGTAGAATGAGATGAGACCCCAAGCACTGACCACCTTCTCTCAAATCATCAAAACAAAATGGTGAACTATTAGGTTCACTGTTGTAAAATAAATATAACAAAACATCTTATGTCTGAGGTAGATGTGTGTATGTTAAGTTGCAGAATCCTGTTCTGTAACATGAAGGGGAAACTCATCCAGTAGGCAAGAGATGGCTCCACTGTGGCACAAAAACTGGTGAGACACACACACACACACACACACACACACGTCCTTCAAAAAGTCACCATCATCATATGCCATAAACTTTCAAGTACTATAAATGATCAAAACTGCAAAACTCTCTGTTCAAATGCTAACAAACAGAAATGTGCGGCTACCGTACTAATCCTACCTGTGTTAAACCACTGCTGGGATCCCATTCATTTTAAGGCCTTACCACTGAGTTTGTTTGCTTTTCTAAGTATGAAGTCATTTAATCTGCAAGTAATGTTGTTTTTGTCTCCACTTTGCCCATTATCTCCTGTTTGTCTGTTTCAAGCCCTATTAAGTTAGCCAAAACAATCTTGTTCATTCTGCTTTTAATGACAATGACTCCAGTGCTACGGCATTACAACCCATTCCCTCGATGTTGTAATGTGCTTATTTTTAAATAATACTTTCATGTTCACTGAAAGTTTTAAATAGTGTAAAATGAGGTAAATTGTACATGAAGGAGGCTTTTTTTTTCTTTCCATGTTGTTTTTATTAAGCGTTACATAACACATGGAACTGAACTGCACATCACGCAATATACACTTAAACTTCCAGAAGAGTTAGATGATCATAACTGAGTTATTTTTTTCGTCCATCAAGAAAACGCTTCCTTAATCAATGTTCTCCAGACCCTTTGACACGTAGTAACGGTTGACTCCGGAGATGCGCCGGTCTCTTTCCATCAAGCTCCACTGATATGGAAATTGCGCAACCCTTTTTTCCTTGCCTCCATTGCTGAATCGGTGGATGTATGCAGTGGCCACTCCGGGGATGACCAAGCATGCGCCCAGGATGGCAGCTCCGGGGAGGATCTCGAACCACATCTTGGCTCCGTTACCCAAACCTGGTACTCTCAACGGTGACCGGCTTCAGCTTCCTCCTCAAGACGCTCTGTGGCTGCAGCTGCGTGGCATTACCTACATCGCCTGAGGAAGCTACGGAGTCTAAGGCACAAAAAGTGGTTGGTGTTCGCTCTCTTGCAGTTGTTCTCATACACTTCTTCTACCAGTTCCTATTGCTCTCAAGAATTTGTTTTAATTATATAGTTATGCATGTTTCAAAGATACTTTATATCCACAGCCACAAGCTATGGTTATCTGAAGAAGACACTCTTACATTTTACAGATTATGTATTCTTACATTGTATACCTTTTATTTTATATGTATTTATTTATTTTTTATTATGGAGGGCTCAGCCTGCCCTGTGGGTGGGGCTGGAGTAGCATGTGATGTCAGGGATCTATACACGGTCCCTCCAGTTGCACAAGCTTTCCTATGTAGGTGCTTCAGACTGCTGAACCATCTCCCCGGCCCCCATCCTATATCATTAATTTTAATAATTTAAAAAATGCTGTCTTGGCCTGGGGAGATAGCTCAGTAGAATAAATATTTGCCTGGTAATTGCAGGGTCCTGAGTTCAATCCCTGGTTCCAAAATAAATTAAAAATATTAAAAAATGCTGTCATGCTGAAGATAAGGAATGAGAACCAGACTTTGCAGTGTTTGCATGACTAGACTTTCCATCAGCATTCTACCTCTTCCAGAGTGGTAGCCATGGGAGGAGACGGAGGCCTACCTCGTTCCTAAAAGGTCACTCACAAAACTGTGGAATGAAACAAGTTTAATGCTCCAAACACCAAATATATCTGTTTCCCTTATAATGTCTAAAAGGCATATTTTCCAGCCTAGGCTGACACTATAATGTTACATATGACTTTATTTTTTAATATGTGCTTCCATTTCTGGACAGGTTTGATCAAGGACAAGTTCTTATGCTCAAGCAAGAAATTACATTTAGGAGCTTTCACATACTGCTGTTTGGGATGCAAATATTTGTAATTTTGTTGGAAAGAGAATATGTAAAGATGGCAATAAGAATATGTAACTTATTTTTTTCCTTTTTTCTCTTTCTTTCTTTTTTTTTTTGCGGGACCAGGGTTCAAACTTAGGATCTTGCACTTGCCAGGTAGGCACTTGTGCCATGGAGCTATCTCCCCAGCCCTTCAACTTATTTTTTTCTTGATAATTAAAAATTCTCAAGTTCTCTAAATATTCCTGATCACTTCTAATTTGTTTAGCTAGATACTTGGATGGCTCTGGGTCACTGGAAAATAACAGTCTTTGTCTCTATCTCTTTCCAGTTTCTGAAACTGATGTCCCAACTTTTCTGGTGTTGACTCTACATTTTTTCTATTACTGCCCCCTTTGCTTCTAGCATTGAACTTCTCTGTCACTTTTAACAAACAATATGGTTAAGAATCTGAAAAATTTTCAGTAGTTGGCCATTACTAAGTACATAATTTTTCCTTTCCTAGGTTAATTACTAAATTTCATATCTGTTTACTATAATTTTGTGCTGGACTACCAAGACTTAGGTTTTGTTCTGACAGAACAGAACTCAGGATTCTTTCTTATTTGTAAAGTGAAGGTGCTGACAATCTGTAAATTCTACTTTCTTAAACTATCTGGGAGGGCCCAGCAGAATGGCTCAGTGGTCTAAAGCGCCTGCTTGGGAAACTTGGGTGGCTTCAGGGACCGCGGTTCGATCCCGGGCACCACATGCTGCGCCAGCCCTGCCCTCAGGGCGGGCTGAGCCGGCCATAAAAATGAGTGAATAAACAAGCAAAGGTTGTGAAACAATAAATAAATAAATAAATCTTTAAAAAAAAAAATATCTGGGAATGTTCACAAACTGAACAACAGCAAAACAACTTAACCTAATTACTTTCAACAGATATCAATAAAATTTCTCTGAACAAAATACAACATTAGGAGGGTTCATACTACCTGATAATATTTCATATGTGAGTTTACTGGATAAAAAAATTGTACCATAATAACATATATGCTATAGGCATTAAATTGGTATAGAATAGGTGGAGAAAAATAAATAGAAACCTTGAATAAAATTATTTGCATTTTAGTCCTTGTAACCCTTTGAAACTTTCTAAAATTTAATCAAAGAACTGAACAGTGCAACAGATAAAATGATTCTCACTTCAGAGCCCAGAGCAAGAACCCATTGCCCATTACTTCCTCCTGGAATATTTTTCCAGGCATAAATACATAATAGTATTCTCCCTGGCCAAAAAGAATATGTTTTTTTCTTCCCTGTAGAACAGCCAGCATAAAAACAGCACTCATTAAAAGCTGAATGATAATAAACCTTTACTGATTTAATTTGAGGAAGCATCAATGTGTAGGATACATCCTAAAGGAAAGTTCTGCGAGATTTAGAATACAATGCAAGTGTTCTCAAAATCTAACAACAAATACAGAAATAAATGCAATATAAATAAGTAAAGAAATCAAAAAGCAAGTCTAGAGCTAGCTGTGTTTCAGGAAAGCACAAAAGCATATGCAACCTCCCAGTCTGGCTATGTGGTCTATCCACTTTCTTACCAATACAGTTTCTCTTTTGCGCTCTCTTGCGCTCTCTCTCTGCTGTCTCTCTCTCTCTCTCTGTCTCTCTGTCTCTCTGTCTCTCTCTCTCTCTCTCTCTTTCTCTCTCTCCCCCATCCTTCCTCCCTTCTCTTCCCTCCCCATTCAGTTCATATTATTTATTTACCCATTTTCCTAGCACAAAATATTTATTTATTTAATGTATTTAGTACAGGGTCGACGGGGTTTCTCTACACAGATTGCACTTGTAGTGATTCTCCTATTTTCAACCTCCCAAGTACTGGGATTACAGGCATGCACCACCATGCTCAGTCTCAATTGCCATCTCAGAGCATCCCTGAGGCAGGACTGGCACACAAGAAAGGGACTGAATCCCAGCTACTGAGCTTTGCCTAAATAGACACTTCAGTTCACTCAACTATCTGGCTGGCTCTGGAATATATAACCTATGAATAACAGCATTATTATTTATCAGCTGTATTTTTACATGGAAGACTACACCCAAGAGTTTGCCATTTCTTTTCTTTTGAACTGCTTTAATAGTTAATAACTGCATCATTTCTGAACTGAAATGTCAAACACCTTACATTAAAAAAATCTTATGCTTTTTCATAAACTATGGAAATTCTCTCCACATAAACATTGGCCTCTAAAAGGAGAGGCTAACTGGTAGGGTGCACATGTACCCTCTTTGCTCAAGTCCCTGAAAAGAAAATCAAATAGTCCCTGAAGAACATTTTCCTGAAGTGATATAAAAAGAGCAATTTCATTTAGGAAGGCTTTTAGTGTGTTTGTTTGTGCATGCTTTTTAATTGTGTTGGGAAAAGTGGTAGCACCACTGTGACTACAGAGAATACTTGTACCAGAACATGCAGAAGCTCACCTGCAGTTGTTTAGATAAGCCAGAGAGGATAGCTCTACACAGTGTACCCAGAGATACTGGTAAGCTGAGTCTCAAGTAGGAGTCTGGAGGACGCACTACAGGGGTGGAGCACAAAGCACCAGACAAAGACAAGTCTCATTTGCCAGAGATTAGAGTTTAGTGACTCATTTAGAGTGGCAATCAAGCCACAAGATAATATAAAACTATTCTCTATACATTGCAGAACATGAAGAAAGAGCATTTCTCTAAGGCAAACATAGTATGGTGCTAAGAGTTAGACAAGGCAGGTTATGGGAAAGCCACCTTTCATCTGATCAAATGAACTGAAGTGGAGTATCCTTTCCCCTCAAAGCACTGCTTCTGTGTGACAAGGACACCAAGACCTAGGGATTTTACAAGTTTTACTTTTGATCATATGTAGTTTATTTCAGTAACATAAGCTAAGTATCCAAAATTTTAGTTTCTCTTGAGTTCTACTTACGTTTCTGATCAGTTTCTTAGGCAGAATGGCCTCAGAGGAACACTGAAATCTCCCCAAGGCCCGGTTTGCTATTAATATGATATTCAGGCCTCATCAGAAAATTCTAAGTGTTGCCCTCTTATCTCAACAAGCTTCTGTATAAGCTCCTAGGTGGACACTAATGTAAAGAATCACGATGTGGGCTAAATGTTCTTTTCTCAAGGTAGCTCATAAGCAAGTGGATAAATTTGCATTAGAAATTCAATTAACTTTACATTAAAAGGTCAATTAACTGGGCCATGACAGAGATTGTTTTTAATTACTTTTCCTTGTAAGGTATCTCCTCTTGTCTAAGCACAAGTGATACTATCATTGCCTGCTGTTTGCTTAAACTTACATGGAAATGATTGCCTTGGTTAAATGAATTGATAAGACAACTTTTTTAAAGAGAAAAAATTAACAATGAAACAGTTTTAAGACAGCTGAGTAGGAGAGTTACAGTAATTGATGCATTGTGTATTGTTGTCTTTATAGTTATTTAGAGTACAAGATACAGGTGTAAGCTCTTCTAGGACACTCTTTAGGCAATGTATCGCTATTAAAATCCATTGAGCCTTTAGTATCAGTAAACAATTATAGAGAGCTTAACTTATGCTCTCTAGCATTAGTCACAACAATCTTCTTTATTATTTGCCCCTCTGAATTTTTAGTCTTTTGGTATATGATAATAAAATAAAATGATTTTAGGGATTTGATTTTATTACATTATACAGTATCACAGGTATTTTACAATGTCTTAAAAAACCAGGTATTCCATTTCAGTAGAGGAGACCTTTTTGTTTTCTTTGTGTTAATATGGATCAAATTTGAACTCATTCCTGAGCCACTACAACCTAACAGTTGTACTTAGATTTATAGGATTGCTACCTGGTACCAGGCAATGAGTGGCAATACAGTGGCCACTGTTACCAACTGGTACCATTACTGGATCAGCATTGAGACAAAAGGAGACGATGGATAAAGAAAGATGCAAATATATAAATAGTATGTTAACATAGTTTATCTATTAACATGTTAACACAGACTTCCATGTGATTGTAACTTAAAATTACTATTCAGGACTGACATGAAGCACTGGGGAAACAAAATTTTGTTTTATTTTTGCAGAAGGCAATGGTCCTTAACAAACAAGAGCGCTAGTGATGTTCTGAACACTTTCTAAATGTAGCCATAACTGTTGTTTCTAGAATGTGATGAGGTAGAATGCATGGTCCTCATTTTACCAAAGGGAAGACCTTAGTGGATGTTTCAGCTAAGGTCACACAGGCCATTGAGGCAGATGCAAACAACAACACCTTCACTCTGCCCTTCCAAAGTGGATATTTTTCCCTAGAATAAAACCAGTAATTGCATGAGTGGTAACAACATGCATTGTTTATAAAAATGCATTAGGGAACGATTGCTTAAAAGGCAGTATTGAACTCAGAGTAGCAGAATCAGTTTGGGCCAGGAGAAATCTGGATGATCAACTTGAATCTTGGAGGAGGTTTATAATCCCCCTTGGATCAATAGCAATTTTCAAACCAGTCACCACCCATAGACTCCTCTGTAAGTGGCACAAAGGAACTTCTTATGAAACTTCTCCTTTCTTTGGGTGTCATTTTGGATAAAGCAAATCTCAAATTTATCATGTATGTTTCCTCTATACTACAGATAACAGTAAAGGGTAATGTCTTTGGCCCTATAAATCTGTTTGAGTATATTAACCTTACTTGAAATGATATTAACAGCTTGCCTGCCTTTCCCTCTCTCTCTATCTCTCCCTCCTTTCCTTCCTCCCTCCCTCCCTTCCTTCCGTCTTTTTTTTTTTTTTTTTTTCAGTCTTTCCAATTTGGATCTTATAAAGTTACCCAGTATGGTTTTAAATTCCTGGGCTCACCTCAGCCTACAAAGTACTGGAATTACAGGTATGGATTGCCATGTACCACTGGCACTAGTAGCTTTAATAAGCTGATCTTTTTCAAATCATAATTAAAAGAAGCTTTCCTAAAGAATGGACAATGGCCTTCAGATAGCATGATGTCTGCAGTGAAATGCAAAATTTAAAAAAAAATTATTCATACCTGCTCCTCCGCCTATGCTCAGAATCTTAATTTCTGATTTTGTACTTCCAATCCTGAAAAATAAAAGTATATTGTTTAAGAAAAATGTCCTTTAAAGCAATCTTATTATGAAGTCTATTTGAAGAGAGCAGACTAACTACACAGCAAATAGAAACTAGGTTAATATGAAAGGTCCCAACCAATTCAGCGGTTATATCACTATGTTTAGACTAGCTTTAATAGGGGCTGGCCAGATGGCTCAGTGGTCTAAAGTGCCCGCTTAGGCAAGCTTCCATGACCATAGTGACTGCAGCTTGCTCCCAGGTGCGACACGCTGTGCCAGCCCCACCCCCAAATGATCAGCCCCAAGGCAGGCTGAGCTGGCCATAAAATAAATAAATAAAAGGATGCATACATATATATATCTATATTGTTTCATCAGCTTTTTCAGACTTGTTTCAGTATTGAGTAATTATTTTGTATTTTTTAAAGAGAAAGAAAAACAAGTAAAAGGAACAAAGTAACATAACACAATACAAATGGTGCAGAATTTAAAAGCAAGAATAGAAAATTAACAATAGTTGCTATATTACATATTGTTACCATTTGCTGCTTAGATTACCGATATAAGTATGCAAGACTGACAAAACAAACATTAACTCTTCCTTTCAACAAATCTTAAATTCTTTCTTTCTTTCTTTCTTTCTTTCTTTCTTTCTTTCTTTCTTTCTTTCTTTCTTTCTTTCTTTCTTTTATTGTGGAACCAGGGATTCAAAACAGGTCCTTGTATTTGCCAGGCAAATGTCGCCGCGGGTAAGCTGTCTCCGCCCCTCTGCCCCGCCTCTGTGTTCCTGCGACTAACTGCCTGTTCCAGCCCCGATCCCAACTGCTGCTAGCGAAGCCCGCGCCCACCGCGGGTAAGCTGCCTCCGCCCCTCTGCCCTGCCTCTGTGTTCCTGCGACTAACTGCCTGTTCCAGCCCTGACCCGAACTGCTGCTAGCGAAGCCCTCGCGCCCACCGCAGGTAAGCTGCCTCCGCCCCTCTGCCCCGCCTCTGCGTTCTTGCCACTAACTTCCTGTTCCAGCCCCGACCATAACGGCTGCTAGCGAAGCCCGCGCACCTGCCGCGGATAAACAGCCTCCGCCCCTGCCCCTCTGCCCCACCTCTGCCTTCCTGCGACTAACTTCCTGTTCCAGCCCCGACCGGAACCGCTGCTAGGGAAGCCCTTCTCTACAGCTGGTGGGAATGCAGACTGGTGCAACCATTATGAAAAGCAGTGTGGAGGATCCATACAAAACTAGAATTGGAAGTTCCATTCAATCCAGCGATCCGCCTACTGGGAATTTTCCCAGAAGAACTGAAAACATCATACCATAGCGATATCTGTGCACCTATGTTTATAGCAGCCCAATTTGTAATAGCCAAATCTTGGAAACAACCAAAATGTCCATCATTTGAAGAATGGTTAAAAAAAAATGTGGTATTTTTATACAATGGAATACTACTCATCCATAAAGAATGATAAG
>PVJA010027621.1:0-28453 GCA_004027025.1 Myocastor coypus | reverse complement strand
TTTTTTTTTTTTTTTTTTTTTTTTTTTTTTTTTTTTTTTTTTTTTTTTTTTTGTCTTTTTGAGACAGGGTCTCGCTATGCAGTTGAGGCTGGCCTTGAGCTCACTTTTGTAGCCCAGGCTGGTCTCGAACTCGCACCGATCCTCCTGCCTCAGCCTCCCGAGTGCTGGGATTACAGGCGTGCGCCACCACGCCCGGCTTGAATTCTTTTCAAAGTGAAACAGAGATGGAAAATTGTTAGAGCTGATTCATCCTAGGGATTATCCTGAAAAGATTGTCCAATATCTTTTCCAAACCTTTAATTAATTAATTAATTAATTTTGGTACTGAGGATAGGGCCTTCTCTTGGAGCTGCATTCTTAGACCTTTTTTTAAAATGGCTGGCTCAGCCTCTCCAGGGGGTGGGGCTAGTGTAGCATGTGGTGCTGGGGATCAAACCATGGTCCCTGCAGTTGCCTAAGCTTTCCTAAGCAGGCACTTTAGACCACTGAGCCATCTCCCCGGCCCCTTAGACTTTTTTTTTTTTTTTTTTTTTGTCTTTTTGAGACAGGGTCTCAGTATGCAGTTCAGGCTGGCCTTGAGCTCACTTTTGTAGCCTAGGCTGGTCTCCAACTCACACCGATCCTCCTGCCTCAGCCTCCCGAGTGCTGGGATTACAGGCGTGCACCACCACACCCGGCTCTTCCCCTTAGACTTTTTGATAGTTCTTTATTTCAAGATGATACCTTGCTAAGTTGCCCAGAATGGGAAGTCTCTCCAAGTTCTGGGTATACAGGACTTCATTATCACACCCAGCTGTATCCAGTAGTTAATGTATTTAATTATATTGTTTTCTGTGTCAGGACTCAAATGCAGAGTTTTCTGCATGACAGGTAAGTGCAAGCCACACTTAGCCCAGTTTTTATCTATTTTCTAGGTAGCTTAGTAATTTTATGAAGACTTTGCGCACTTCCTTGTGTTTTGAATACATTTCCTTTTCTAAATTACATTATTTAGAGTCCAGTTCTATTACTTGGTATTATGGAATATGCCATCTCTAGATACACTTTATTTTATTTTATTTTTTTTTTGAGACAGGGTATCACTATGCAGTTCAGACTGCCCTTGTGCTCACTTTTGTAGCCCAGGCTGGTCTCGAACTCACACCGATCCTCCTGCCTCAGCCTCCCAAGTGCTGGGATTACATTTTAAACTTTATTTTTTTTATTTATTTATTTATTTATTTATTTATTTATTTATTTATTTATTTATTTTTTTGGCTTTTTGAGACAGGGTCTCACTGTGCAGTTCAGGCTGGCTTTGAGCTCACTTTTGTAGCCCAGGCTCGTCTCGAACTCTCAGCGATCTTCCTGCCTCAGCCTCCCAAGTGCTGGGATTACAGGCGTGAGCCACCACACCCGGCTCTAGATACACTTTATAGTTTTGGTTTGTCTTTTTCTTTTTCTTTCTTTTTTTCTGTCTTTTTCTTTCTTTCTTTCTTTCTTTCTTTCTTTTTTTTGTCTTTTTGAGACAGGGTCTCCCTGTGAAGTTCAGGCTGGCTTTGAGTTCACTTTTGTGGCTCAGATTGGTCTCGAACTTGCACTGATCCTCCTGCCTCAGCCTCCCAAGTGCTGAGATTACAGGTGTGCATGGTTTGCTGTCTTTCAAAAAAATTTTTTTTCGCCGGCATAGTGGCTCACGCCTGTAATCCCAGCACTCTCTGGAGGCTGAGGCAGGAGGATCAGTGTGAGTTCGAGACCAGCCTGGGCTACAAAAGTGAGCTCAAGGCCAGCCTCAACTGCATAACAAGACCCTGTCTCAAAAAGACAAAAAAAAAAATTTTTTTTTTTTCACTTTTGAGACAGGGTCTCACTATGCAGTTCAGGCTGGTCTTGAACTCACTTTGTAACTCAGGCTGGCCTCAAACTCCTAGTGATCCCAGTGATCCTCCTGCCTCAGCCTCCAGAGTGTTGGGATTACAGGTATGTACCACTATGCCCTGCTAAGCAAAACACACACACATACACACACAATTTCTTTTTTTTTTTTTTTTTGAGACAGGGTCTCACTATGCAGTTCAGGCTGGCCTTGAGCTCACTTTGGTAGCCCAGGCTGGGCTCAAACTTGCACCAATCCTCCTGCCTCAGCCTCCCAAGTGCTGGGATTACAGGCATGCGCCACCACACTCAGTTTACACACACAATTTCAAAGATTAACAATTTACAATGTTGGGACAGCGAGAATGTTCAGTGGTCTAAAGTGCCTGCTTATGGGGCTGGGGAGATAGCTCCATGGCACAAGTGCCTGCCTGGCAAGTGCAAGGTCATGAGTTTGAACCCCAGTCCCGCCAAGAAAAAAAAAAAAGTGCCTGCTTAGGCAAGCTTAAGCAACTGTAGGAACCGCAGTTCAATTGCTGGCACCACGTGCTACACCAGCCCCACCCTCAGGGCAAGCTGAGCCAGCCATAATAAAAAAATAAAAAATAAAAAAAATAAAAAAATAAATAAGTAAACAACACTTAAAAAATTTACAATGCTGGCAATAATACAGCAAACAAACAACGTCATATACTTACACTTCAGTTACAGTATAAATTGATGAAATCCCTTTGAGGGGCAATTTGAGAAAATAGGAAACTTTGGTGCATGCAAATGCATGGTGTTGGCCCCATGAAAAGCCAGCATTTCTGCGATGCCAGCTACTTTTGTTTCTGTGCCCACTGTGCCTGCTGTGGGGTGGACACTCTCACCCACTGAGTTATATTGTTTGATTGGCTGCTTAGAACCTCTCCTGTGATGGGTTCTTTCTAGTATACACACAAAAAAAGTTGTTATGAACTGCATTGTGCCCCCCCATTAGTATATTGATGCCTTGATGTCCTGATACCTCAGAATCTGACTGTATTTGGAGATACAACTTTTTTTTTTGTGGGACCAGGGTTCAAGCTCATGACCTTGCACTTGCCAGGCAGGCACTTGTACCATGGATCTATCTCCCCAGCCCCTGGAGATATAACTTTTAAGGAGATGATTAAGTTAAACTGAGGCTACTAGGGTTGGCCCTGGCACAGTCTGACTCATATCCTTATAAGAGAAAATTTGGGCACAAATTTAGACACAGACACCAAGAATATGAGTGTACACAGTGAGAGGGTAGAAGCCAAGGTGAGAAGTACAAGAAGAAACAAAGCATATGGACACCTTGATCTTGGACTTGTGGCCTTCAGATGATGAGCAAATAAATATTGCTTAATCACCCTACTAATCTGACAAACATATGACACATAATTACAGGTGTGGGCCACCACATCTGATTTAGATTGTGATTTTCTTATTGACGCTTGTCATAAACTCCACATGACATTTTTTTTTTTTTTTTTTGAGACAGGGTCTCACTATGCAGTTCAGGCTGGCCTTGAGCTCACTTTCATAGATCAGGCTGGTCTCAAACTCCCACTGATCCTCCTGCCTCAGCCTCCCCAGTGCTGGGATTATAGGCATACGCCACCATGCCCAGCTTGTTGGTTTTTTTTTTTAAATTTTTATTTATTTTTATTTTTTCTTGTTAAAGAAACCTTTGTTTATTCACTCATTTTTATGGCCCACTCAGCCCACCCCAAGGGCAAGGCTGGCGCAGCATGTGGTGCCAGGGATCGAACTGCGGTCCCTGAAGCCGCCCAAGCTTTCCCAAGCAGGCATTTTAGACCACTGAACCATCCCGCTGGGCCCCCCCCCCTTTTTTTTAAATAACAGAATACTGAAAACTGGGTGATTTTTTTTTATTTCCTAAAGTTCTGGAGGCCAAGTGTAAGATAAAGGTACTGGTGGGCTTGAACTCTAGTGAGGTCTTCCCTCTGTTTCTAAGTTTGTGCCTCTTTCTGTTTCCTTGTGCATCAGAAGATAAAGGGGTAATATAGACCAAAAGCTATGTGAAGCTTCTTTTTCTTTTTCTTTTTAAGAATTTCTTTTTGGCCGGGCGTGGTGGCTCATGCCTGTAATCCCAGCACTTGGGAGTTCTGAGGCAGGAGGATCGCTGAGAGTTCGAGACCAGCCTGGGCTACAAAAGTGAGCTCAAAGCCAGCCTGAACTGCACAATGAGACCCTGTCTCAAAAAGCCAAAAAAAAAAAAAAAAAGAATTTTTTTAAAAATTTTGTTTCAGAACTTTTATTTGTTTATTTATTTATTTTTATGGCCAGCTCAGCCTGCCCTGAGGGCAGGGCTGGTGCGGCATGTGGTGCTGGCATCCAACCGTGGTCCCTACAGCCTGCCAAGCCTTCCATAAGCAGGTGCTTTATTATTATTATTATTATTATTATTATTATTATTATTATTATTTTTGGTGGTACCAGGAATCAAACTCAGGACCTTGTGCTTGCCCAGCAAGCACTTAATCCACTGAGCTATCTTCCCAGCCCTTTTTTGGTTTTTTTTTTTTTTTTTTTTTTTTTTTTTTTTTTTTTTTTTTTTTTTTTTTTTTTTTTTTGAGCAGGTGCTTTAGACCACTGAGCCATCCTGCTGGGCCCCCAGTGAAGCTTCTTTTATAAGTCTCTTAATCTCATTTGTGACGAAAGATCCCTGCTCTAGTTTGGCTCTTTTCTTCCAAGAGATAGAAAAGAGGGCTTTCTACTTCTCAGCAAATAGTTGAACTGTTGCCCTATAGTTTTAAGCCTGCTCTTGTGTAGTTGTACTGAGCCAAAAGTCTGTGGTTTTGACACCCTCTTCTGTATAGCTACACTGCCCCACATAAGCCCCTCTGTAAGTAATTACTTCTCCCTTCAAAATTCCCATTAGCATCCTTAACAAAAAGTTCCATAATCAATGAAGTAGTGACCCTCAGAAGGGGTGGAGATACGACTCCCTACCCTGTAAAACAGGATCGCAGTACCAGATTTGGTGGTGTTCAGCTCTGGGCCCTGCCACTGCTGTGGCTCTTTACTATTTCCTTGTGCAATGCCTGAAATAAAATCACTGTTGGTTTGGGCCGATCTTCTGTTCTGAACTTTTTCCTCTTTCTACAGGGAAGAGAGAAATAAGCCTTGCAAGAGTGAGTCTAGGGACCCTAGGCCCCAGACCCACCAGATATAATATTAATTGGGAGCTGGTTCAGGATGAAAAAACCACCAAAGACCACCAGACACGGTCAGTATATCCAGTGTATTACATGTATCTAGATGTCCCCATAAAACCTCATGTGGTCATTTGTGGGGCTTTTTTTTTTTTGTCTTTTTGAGACAGGGTCTCGCTGTGCAGTTCAGGTTGGCCTAGAGCTCACTGTTGTAACCCAGGCTGGTCTCCAACTCATACCAATCCTCTGCCTCAGCCTCCCGAATGCTGGGATTACAGGCGTGTGCCACCACGCCCGGCTTGTGGGGCTTCTCAGAGGTGGCTGGATCTAGAGTTTATGATGCTGATATTAAGTGAATGATTCTGGGATTAAAGGTGGAACTGAGGCAGAAGAATTGCAAATTGGAGCCCAGCCTGAGAAAGTTAGTGACTTAGTGTGAACTTGCCCCCCAAAATAAAAAGAGTGGTGGCTAGGGAGATAGCTCAGTAGAATAAGCACTTGCCTGGCAAGTGCAAGGGCCTGTAGTTCAATCCCTGGTTCCCCACACACCAATAAATAAATAAATAAATAAATAAATAAATAAATAAATAGCTGGGAATGTAGCTTAGTGCTAGGGCTGGGGAGATAGCTCTGTAGCACAAGTACCTGCCTGGCAAGTGCTAGGTCATGAATTCGAACCTCAGTCTCGCAATAATAAATAAATAAATAAATATTTGAAAATGTAGCTTAGTGCTAATGTCTCCGTACTGAAAAGGATAAAACACAAAAGATAAATAAATAAATAAATTTAGTCTTCAGCAGGTGGAAAGCCAGTTTTTCCGACACCATTTATTAAAGAGGCTATCTTTCTTTCAGTGAACATGCTTGGCCCCTTTGTCAAACATATGGTGGTTGAATGTATTTGTAGTTCTGTCTGCATCTCTTAACCTGTTCCACTGATCTTTGTCCCTGCTCCCCTCCTATGTTATTTTTAATCACTATAGCTTTGTAGTACAGTTTCCAGTGAGGGATTGTGATGCCCCTACCTTGCCTTTGTTGTCTAGAATTGCCTTTGCTATTCTAGCTTCTGGTGCCAAATGAGTTTTAAGAATGTTTTCCCTAGATTGGGAAAGTATACTAATGGTATTTTAATCAAGATTGCATTGTATCTGTATAACAGTTTGGGGAGTATGGCCATTTCCAGTATTGGTTCTATCTACAACCGAGGAATATTTTCCCATTTTCTGAAATCCTCTTTGATTTCCTTTTTTTTTTTTTTTGAGTATTCTGAATGTTACTGAAAAGTTTTTTCCCATCAAAAGGAAGCACCAACAAGCCGGGCGTGGTGGCGCACGCCTGTAATCCCAGCACTCGGGAGGCTGAGGCAGGAGGATTGGTGTGAGTTCGAGACCAGCCTGGGCTACAAAAGTGAGCTCAAGGCCAGCCTCAACTGCATAGCGAGACCCTATCTCAAAAAGACAAAAAAAAAAAAAAAAAAAAAAAAAAAAAAAAAAAAAAGGAAGCACCAACAGAGTAAATAATAATAATAATGATAATGATAATAATAATAATCCCTGGCATGCTGTCCTGGACCCCCCCAACTGGGGGAGGGGGGTTGCACTGAGAGGGTGATTGAGGCTGGGTGTGGTGGTGTGTGCCTGTAATCCCAGCACTTGGGAGGTTGAAAATAGGAGAATCACTATGAGTCCGATCTATGTAGTGAGATCCTGTCAACCCTGTAAACTCTGTCCTAAATATGAAAAAAAAAAAAAAAAGAAAAGAAAAGAAAAGAAAAAGGAAGCACCAACAGAAAAAAAGAAAACCCATGCCTTGAGAAAAAAAAATTTAGCTGACTGTCTCTCTGACAAAAGACTTCTATTTTATTTATTTATTTATTTATTTGTGGGACCGGGGTTTGAACTCATGACCTTGCACTTGCCAGGCAGGCAGGCACTTGTGCCATGGAGCTATCTCCCTAGCCCCTATTTTATTTATTTTAAAAATCTTTCTTTCTTTCTTTCTTTCTTTCTTTCTTTCTTTCTTTCTTTCTTTCTTTCTTTCTTTCTTTCTGTTATGGCTGACTCAGCCTGCCCTGGGGGTGAGGCTTGCACAGCATGTGGTGCCAGGGATTGAATTGCGGTCCCTGCGGTTGCTTGAGCAGGCTCTTTAGACCACTGAGCTACCTCACTAGCTCCAAAACTTCTATTTAGAACATATGAAGAATTTTAAAAAATCAGGCTCCCAAAATTCAAACACCCAATTTAAAAAATGGGCATTTGAGGTTAATATGCAGTTCTCAAATGAAGAAATACAAAGGGCAAATAAATATATGAAAAAAATGTTTAATATCATTGGCCATCCAAGAAATGCAAATTAAAGAAACACTAAGATTCCATTTCAGGTCAGAAAGAATAGTTAGAAGTTAGGCAATAACAAATGCTAGAGGGACTGTGGGAAAAAGGAAAACTTCTCCACTATTGGTTAGAGTGTAGACTGGTGCAACCACTGTGGAAATCACTGTGGAGATACCTCAAAAAGCTAGGATTGGAGGTCCCATTCAACATAGCTATTCCTACAGGGGTATTTTTCCAGAAGAATTGATAACATACCCCAATGATATATGTGCATCCAGGTTTACAGCAGTGTACTTTTTTTTTTTTTTCTTTTTGGCCTTTTTGAGACAAGGTCTCACTATGCAGCTCAGGCTGGCCTTGAACTCACTTTTGTGGTGCAGGCTGGTCTCGAACTCACACTGATCATCCTGCCTCAGCCTCCCAAGTGCTGGAATTACAGGCATGTGCCACCATGCCCGGCTATAGCAGTGTACTTTGTCATAGCTAAATCTTGGAAACAATCCAAATGCTTATAAACTGAGGAATGGATAAAAAAGATGTATTTTTAATACAATGGAGTATTACTCTGCTATAATTACTCTCAAGGCTTTTGTAGGTAAATGGATGCAACTAGAGACCATATTCATAAGTGAACTAAATCATACTCACATGTGTAAACATCATATTGTTTCTCTAGTATAGTAACCTGAAATAAAATCTGAAAAGAACAATAGGAACTGTGAAAGGGAAAAAAATCTGTTCAAAGACAAGGAAAAACTGGGATGAGGCAAAGGAAAAAAAAAAGAAAGAAGCCGGGCGTGGTGGCTCATGCCTGTAATCCCAGCACTCAGGAGGCTGAGGCAGGAGGATTGGTGCAGGTTCGAGACCAGCCTGGGCTACAAAAGTGAGCTCAAGGCCAGCCTCAACTGCATAGTGAGACCCTGTCTCAAAAAGACAAAAAAACAAAAAACAAAAACAAAAACAAAGAAAGAGCCAGGCGTGGTGGTGCACGCCTGTAATCCCAGCACTCAGGAGGCTGAGGCAGGAGGATTGGTGCGAGTTCGAGACCAGCCTGGGCTACAAAAGTGAGCTCAAGGCCAGCCTGAACTACATAGTGAGACCCTGTCTTAAAAAAAAAAAAAAAAAAAAAAAAAAAAAGGAAGGGAGATACATAGTTGTATATACATAGAATAGGTTGGATAATTGTATTGCTGATTTCTGTTGGGCTACTGAATAGTTAATGCTTAAATGTTTTTCATCTTCTTACTTTTTTGACCAATTTTTCATGTTTACATGTGTAGTCTGAACAACTAATTTGAAGACAACAATATGCAATATAACAATTGTTAAATTCCTATTATCTTATTCAGTGAAATTGTGCATTATTAGTATTTTTTAAGTAAAAAATAGGTGCAAATAAATTTTTTTTTTGTCTTTTTGAGACAAGGTTTCACTATGCAGTTCAGGCTGGCCTTGAACTCACTTTTGTAGCCCAACCTGGTCTCGAACTCACACTGATGCTCCTGCCTCAGCCTCCCGAGTGCTGGGATTACAGGCATGAGCCACCACACCCGGCTTGCAAATAAAAAATTATGATCATTTCCCCCACTTTTTTTAAAGAAGGAAAGTGAAATGAATAAAATAAATAAGCCGGGTGTGGTGGTGAACGCCTGTAGTCCCAACACTTGGGAGGCTGAGGCAGGAGGATCAGTGTGAGTTCAAGACCAGCGTGGGCTACAAAAGTGAGCTCAAGGCCAGCCTGATCTGCATAATGAGATTCTGTCTCAAAAAGACAAAATAAATAAAATAAAACAAATAGAAGAGTAGAATGGTAATTCCAAACCTTGGATTCACATAGTAGCAAATGAAACTTGCTAACCTGACCTTTGCCCATACGCTCATACTCGGCTATATATACTGACTATTCACAGTCTTTAGGCAAAGCTGCATTTTACAGCCAACAATAGTATCCAGAAAACCAGAAGAAAACATCTGGCATTCACTCTGATGATAACTGAAAGCAAAGCTGTATACACCATCTGTCAATTTTCCCTACCAAATTGGTGGGAATTTGCTTTGTCAATTCCTTATTAGAGTCAGTGGCACCAGAAGCGAATGGAGCCAGGTGCACGTCAGTAATCCCAGCACTTGGGAGGCTGAGGCAGGAGGATTAGTGCGAGTTCAAGACCAGTCTGGGCTGCAAAAGTGAGCTCAAGGCTGGCCTGAACTGCATAGCAAGACGTTGTCTCAAAAAGGAAAAAAAAAAAAAAAAAAAAAAAAAAAAAAAAAAAAAAAAAAAGAGAAGCAAATGGAATGATTGAGGTCTCTTAGGATGTTCGGGACTGGAAGGTAGGACCACCAGAGCTTCCTGCTGCCCAGGTGCACATCCTCATAGGAGGGCTATAGTTGCCAGTCTCTTCCTCCTTGAGTGAGGCAGCTGAGCACAGATGTGCACTTAGAATTCTGCATAAAGTACTCACCTAAGTGGCCCTGTGAAGGCCAAAACAGCTGCACTCAGTTTAACAAACTGTATAATCTGGCACATTGCCCATTCAGGGTTTTTGAGATAGTACTATTTTTTTTTTGTTTTTTTGTCTTTTTGAGGCAGGGTCTTGCTATGCAGTTCAGGCTGGCCTTGAGCTCACTAGCTTCTGAGTGTTGAGATTACAGGTATGTGACACCATGCTCTGTTTACAAAGGGACATTTTAAACTTTCTTTCTTTCTTTATGTTATGGCTGGCTCAGCCTGCCCTGGGGGTGGGACTGGTGCAGCATGAGGTGCTGAGGATTGAACCACAGTCCTTGCAGTTGCCTAAGCGTGCCTAAGCAGGAGCTTTAGACTGCTGAGCTATCTTGCTAGCCCCACAAAGAGACATTTTGAGCGCATAGTTGACCTTGTCCTAGAGCTCATAGAGATCACTTAACTCTGTTGTAATTCTGTGTTTCTACTATTATTTTTCTCCTAAGACCCTGGATGGCTGAGACCAGGTATTATTTAACCTTTGTTCCTATGGTAGCACAGGGCTTGCAGTATAAGTCCATTTTGCTTCCTTAGCTGGATGAATGTCTATAGGCAGGGGTCTTTTTTTCTATTGTTAATACAGTCCACTTACCCTACTGTTGTAAAATAACAACCCTACTTAAAAGAGAATAAGAAAATACTTTATTACTTTAGTTTATTCTGAGACAAATATGAGTGTCCCTCATCCAGGAACACTGATTTAGTACCATTGTGAAAGAGCTTACATGAGCTTGTATAGTCACAGAAGAAAGGCATAAATCAATACATTTATCAATTAAATTGGAACATCAGTTAGGCAGGTGATAAAGCTGCAAGGAAATCTCTTCTGTAGATTCTAATGGTATAGCTAGCATTCTTAGGTTTGATGTTGATAGAAGTTAGAAGATAGATAAGTTTAGACATAGTCCAAAAGTTAACATACCAGTTTCAGGAATGTTAGGCCAGAGTCAGGTAGGATGACACATGCCTATAATCTTAGCACTTGGAAGGCTGAGGCAGGAGGACTACTGAGAACTTGAGGCAAGCTTTCGCTACATAATGAGCCCTAGGTCAGCCTGGACTATATAGTGAGACTCTGTCTTTAATAAATAAATTAATTCCAGGTATGGTGGTGCATGCCTGCAACCTCAGCACTCAGAAGGCTGAGGCAGGAGGACTTGATCTGAGTCAGAACCCATTCTGGGCTACGTGGTGAGGCCCTGTCTCAGTTAAGGTAAATGGCTATGGATAATTCCGGCTTTGACCTATACGATTGTACTGCTGCACAATCACAATTTTTTTTGGGTTGGGGGGCACTGGTGACTGAGCCCAGGATATTCACACTGAGCTACAGACTGAGTCCCTTTTTTCTGTTTTATTTTGAGACAAAATATCACCAAGTCACTAAATTGCCTAGGCTGGGCTCAAATTTGCAATTCTCTTGCCTCAGCTTCCCAGAGTGCTAGGATTATAGGAACACGTTACCATGTCTGGGTACAATCATGATATTCTGCCTTTTTGAAACAGGGCCTTATCATGCAGTTCAGGCTGGCCTTGAGCTCACTTTTGTAGCCCAGGCTGGTCTTGAACCCACACCAACCCTCCTGTCTCAGCCTCCCAAGTGCTGGGATTACAGGCGTGCACCTGGCTATAATCATGATATTTTAATCAGCTAAGGTCAAGCAGTCTGTAGGATCTTTAATGTAGATGACAGCTCTTCAAAGATTTTCAGCTCACACTATTCTATTTAATTATATTTTACTATTTTACAGAGTGGCTCCTTTTTTGAGATTGGGCCTTACTATGCAGTTCAGGCTGGCCTTGAATCACTGTGTAGCCCAGGGTGGTCTTAAGTTTGTGTATACAAAGCAACAGGTACATAGTAATAGTACGATATAGTACATAATGAGTACATTCCTAGTGGAAAGATGATATATGTGCACAGCACTTTTTTTTTTTCTTTGAGATAGGGTCTTGCTATGTAGTTCACGTTGACCTTGAAATTACAGAGTCCCTCCTGCCTCAGCTTTCTGAATGAGATGAGGATTACATACATGAGTCACCATGCATGACTATGTATGTCTTATTTTTCTCGTTGCTGGGACAAAATATCTGACATTCATAAGTTAAAGGAGGAAAAGTTTATTTTAGCTCACAGTTTGCAGAGGTTTAGTCCATACTCAGTTGGCTACAAGGGAGGGTGACATGGTAGATGAGAAATAGTTCATGTCAGATAGAAAACATCAGCTACTGTCTTAGTTACTTTTTACTCACTGGGACAAATACCCAACACTCATAAAGGAAGGAAGGAAAGGTTTATTTAGCACACTGTTTGTGGAGGTTTCACTTTATACTCTGCTGGCTCCAAGGCAAACAACAGCCTTTCTTGGCAGCAGAAAACAATGAAGAGCAGAGAAGAACAGCTGTGGCATCCATCAAGCCTCAAACTTGCAAATTCTGCGCTGGTGCTCCACTGTGAAATTGGACCTCCTCCAAAGTGGCTGCAGAAGATCCAGCTCCTCCAAAGACCAGGACTTCTTCAAGGAAGCTGAGCAGGGCAGTGCCAGGTCAGGCAGGGCAGGGCCAGGCCAGGCAGGGCAGGCCCCCACAAAGTCTTCCTTAACTTCTTTGGTATGTTTTTTGTGCTGAGTCAGTGGCTCATCCAGCCCTAGAGTGGGACCAATCCCATCCCAGGTCAGGTCCTCCACATCCTGCAGGATGGTGTCTCCCTCAAAGCCTGGAATCAGCAGAGCCCATCCAGCCAAACATCCTCAAATTGACACAAGGTACCAACTACCACACTTAACCTTCCATTTTCCCCTTTTTATTCTATCTAGCTACATGCCTAATGGTGGCTGGCACTTCCCATTACCCATACTCAGAACTATGCTAAACCAATCAGTGGGTTAATCCAGTCATGATACACTCTTAATCTACTATTTTACACCCATGATCCAGCTACTTCCCAAAAGCCACAGCTATGAGTGGATGAGCCTTTAAGAGAACATCTAGATGTAAGGCATAATGTTCTAATTCTTCTTACATACTTTCCTCTTTATGTTATTTATTTATTTAGACTTTTTGAGACACAGTCCTACTATGTGGTTCATATTGGCCCTGAGCTCACTTTGTAGCTCAGACTGGTCTCAAATTCATAATGATCCTCCTGCCTGGGATTAATGCTGTGTGTCACATCTGGCTTCCCTGTTACATTTTCCCAAAACTTGAGGTTCTTTTTTTTTTTTTTTTGTTCTGGCTCAGGCTGCGTTAAGGGCAGGTCTAGTACAGCATGCAGAGCTGAGGATCAAACCTCAGTCCCCTGCACCTGACTGAGTTTGCCTAAGCAGGTGCCTTAAACAACTAAGCCAACCATCAAGCACCCCCCATTATGTTTTAAACTAAGTTTTCTCTTGCTCTATAGTTTTTCTTTTGCACAGTAATAGCAAGTAAACCTAGGGCCTTCACACTGAACTATATCGTCCACTCTCATTATTTATTTATTTAAGTTTTAAAAAATCTTTAATTTATTTGGTGCAGGGTCTTACTGTACAGCTTGGACTCAGTGATTTTCTTGTCTCAGCCTCCCTAGCACTGGGATTACAGGTTACAGGCATATGCTATCACACCCTGTTTCAGGTCCAGGCACAGGTGTGCAGTACCAGGGACTGATCCTGGGTCCTTGTACTTGCCAGGTAGCTTAGACCACCAAGCCATCACCTTAGTCTTTATTTTTTATTTTGAGACAGTTTCTCAATAAGTTGCTAATTTATCTGGGCTGGGTTCAAATTTTCAATACCATTGTCCAGCTTCTCAGAGTTCTGGGATTATAGGTATATACTACCATTCCTAGTTTGTTCTATTTTTATTTTTCTGCAGTGCTTGTGATTGACCTGGGACATAATATATTCTAGGCATACACTGTACCACTGAGCTAGAGCCCCAGCCCTCTCTTATTTTTCATCTCATTCTTCTTTCATTGAGTCTGTGAACCCAGTAATGCTTCCAGTCATTTTACCTTTATTCTCAGACCCATCCTTTGCTCTTCTGAAAATATCTCCTAGTTCTTTTGCCATCTGGATGCATATCTACTAGGTGCCTCAGCCTATGGGAGGTGCAGGGTTAAGCTTGGAAGTGACAGGACTGCAGAAGCCAAGACAATTTTTTTGTGACATTTTCTAGCACTGCCTACCCCATTCCAGCCAATTTTAATCTCTCTAGGGTCACAATAGAAAACTTGATGTAGGGCCTGGGGAGAGCTCTGTGACACAAGTTCCTGCCTGGCAAATGCAAGGTCATGAATTCAAACCCCCAGTCCCCCACACACACACAAAAAACCCCTCATATTTTTAGGCCGGGCGTGGTGATGCACACCTGTAATCCCAGCACTTGGGAGGCTGAGGCAGGAGGATTGCCTGGGCTACAAAAGTGAGCTCAAGGCCAGCCTGAACTGCATAGCAAGACCCTGTCTCAAAAAAGACAAAAAAAAACAAAACAAACCCCCCCCCCAAAACCCTCAGAAAACAAAAAACAAACAAAAAAACCAACGTATACCCTTTCAGTCATTACTCTATGCATAAATACATAATATATATATATATATATATATATACATATATATATATGTATGTAGTATCTATACACGTATTTTCTTTTTGCAAAAATGGAAACATTTTACATCATTCTGCATCTTGCATTTTTACTTCATTCTACCAATTTATACTGGTGTCACTAATGTATAAGATTGTGTTCTTCTCTCACTATGAAGGACCTGGATTCAATTCCCAATACTCCCCTCCAAAACAAGCAAACAGAATGTTTATTTCTCAACTTAGGTGTTGAGAAATACACATGCCAGAAATCCTAGCTGCTCTGGAGGCTAAGATATGAGAATTGCAAGTTCCAAGCCAGGCTGGGTGAGTTAGTGACTCTGTCTCAAAATGACAAATAAAAAGAGCTGGCAGTGTAAAGCTCAGAATAAGTTCTGAGTAAGTGATTTAGTATGAGTGAAGCTCTGGAGTCAATTCCCAGCACTAAACAACAACAACAATAAGAACAACAACAACAATAATAATAATGGCCAGGGAGATAGCTCAGTGAAATAAGTGCTTGCCTGGCAAGCACAAGGTCCTGAGTTCAATCTCTGGTACCACCAAAAAAAAAAAAAAAAAAAAAAAAGATAAACCCACAAAAAAATTCTGAAAATCAAGCCAACATGGTGGTACATGCTTGTAATCCTAGCATTCTGGAAAGCTGAGGCAGGAAGATCACAAGTTTAAGCCTGATCAACTTAGTGAGATTGTCTCTAAATAAACAAAAAGGCTTGTAGATGTAGTTCAGTGTGCATGCCTGGCTTCAATCCCCAGTACTAAAAAAAAAAGCCTGAAAATTATCCTTGGTTCCTTTCATAAGAAAATATCCCCTGCATCCAATCTGTGAGCAAATTCTTAGGGTTGTATCTTCAAAATATACAAAGTTTGGTCACTTTCACTACCATCACTCTGGTTTATAGTAACATCTCTTGGTTCAATTCTAGCAATAACTTCTTTCATTTTTTTTTTTTTTGGTTATGCTCATTATAATGGCTAGAGAAATTAAAAAATTTTAAAGAATTATTTATTAAAAAAAGAATTATTTATTTTATTTTTTTCTTGTTTCAGAACTTTTGTTTATTTATTTATTTTTATGGCCTGTTCAGCCTGCCTTAAGGGCAGGGCTGGCGCAGCCTGTGGTTCCCGGAATCAAACCGCGCTCCCTGTAGCTGCCTAAGCTTTCCTAAGCAGGCGCTTTAGACCATGGAGCCATCCTGCCAGGCCTGAGAAATTCTTTTTTAAAAATTGGATTATGTCCTTTCTCTGCTCTAAACTCAACTATGGTAACTCTAGGCATGGCAGGGCACATCTGTAATTCCAGTACTCCAGAAGGATGAGGTAGAGAGCTCTTGAGGTTAAGGCCAGCCTGATTAGATAGCAAGACCCTGTGTGAACTACTCCTTCCAAAAAAATGAAATTGCAGTTGGGTGCACATGGCTATAATTCTAGTGCTCAGGAGGCTGAGATAGGAGGATTGCCATGAGTTTGAGGCCACCCTCAACTATAGAGTAAGACCCTGCCTCAACAAAACTAAACAAAGAAACATAAAAAAGAAATTGCTCAAAACACCAAAGACAAAAGATCCTCCAACTCTCATAGGTTTTTTAAATCATGAAGCAAAAGTTGAAATCCCTAAAGTGATCTACCATGGTAGGAACTAAGCACACTGTTGTCTCTCTGACTTCATCTCCTATTATTTTGCTCTTTGCTTACTCCATTCTAGCTGGGTTGTTCACTGTTCCCAGAACATAGGAAATGAACTTTTATTTCAGGACCTTTATACTTGTACCTTTGGCCTGGACTTTTTTTTTCCTCCTAGATATCTTCCTGGGTTGATTCTTTACTTCTTTCAGGTTTTTATTCAGATATTACTTATCAATGAGTTTTTTTTGGGGGGGTCATTTTCTAAATTTCAATTACAAATAGTTTTCTGATGATACTGGGGATCAAGCACAGGGCTTCTGCACTGAGCTACCTACCCATCACTTTTATCTCAAGTAGCATTTTGCTAAATTGGCTCAAGGTTGCAATCTTTCTTCTCATTTCCCAAAGTACAGGCATCCACCACCATGCCTGGTTCAACCATGAATATTTCTATCTCCCTTTCCCTGCTTTATTCTTCTTAACATTCATTATCATTATATTTCTCTAGCGTGTGAGCTCCATGAAAACACAGCCTCATGAGATATTCTTAGTTTTTTATATGTTGCTGTATCTCCAGTACTGAAAATAGATGCTAAATATATACTGAATGAATGAAAGCCCATTTGCGAATGGAGTACACGAGTACTTGCTAGCTCTTTCCTGATTTTTAAGCTCATAGTGGATGTGTCTGAAAATTTTGCCATTCTTTTTTTTTAATTTTCAAAAAATAGGAAACTCATGTAATAAACAATGGTATGTTGGCACACAATTAAAAAGTACAAATAGGGGCCCAGTGGAATGGCTCAGTGGTCTAAAGCACCTGCTTGGGAAAGCTTGGGCGGCTTCAGGGACCGTGGTTCGATCCCGGCACCACGTGCTGTGCCAGCCCTGCCCTCGGGGCGGGCTGAGCTGGTCATAAAAATGAATGAACAAACAAACAAATGTTCTGAAACAAGAAAAAAATAAATAAAATAAAAAAATTTTTTAAAAAAGTACAAACAATCCTCCTGTTTTTGGCCTCTCAAAGCACTGGGATTACAGGTGCATGCCACCATGCCCAGTCTCAGTTGCTAGGTCAGCATGCTCCTGGGGTGGGGAGCATGAGTCCTAGTCTCCTCAGCCATTTATGAAAATACCTGTATATATATATATGTAAAAGACGGCTATGCATGGTGGTGCATGCTTGTGACCCCAGGCATAAGGAGGCTGAGGCAGGAGGATTACTTTGAGTTCAAGGCCAGCCTGGGATACATAAGACATTGTTTAAAAATAAAAGGTAAGAACTGCTATCTCCTCTGTAGAACGATTATGAGGACAATATGCAATATGTCAACTTTCAAAAAAAAAAAAAAAAAAGGAAAAAAAAAAAAAAAAAAAAAAAAAAGAACTGCTATCTCCAGGCCCAGGGATATAGCTCAGCAGCATGGTCCCTACTTGACAAGTATGAGGTCCTAAGTTTCATTCCTTGTTCAAAAACAAAAGAAAACAAAATAAAACAAAACAACAACAAAAAAACTCCCATACTATATCCAATTTCTTTGTTTTTCTTTTGGGGGGGGGGTCCAGGGTCTTACTATGTAGCTAAGGCTGGGCTTGAACATAGTAGGTGTAGTATAGCCTAGGCTGGCCTCAACTTGAAGTGATTTTCTTGCCTCAGCCTTCCAAGTACAGGAGTTATAAGTGTTTACTATGTGTCTTAGTTCCTTTTCGCTTGTTGATGGGACAAGTACGCGACACTCAAAATGAAGGAAGGAAAGGTTTATTAGTTCACAGTTATTGGAGGTTTCAGTTCATATTTGGCTGGCTCTAAGGCTGAGTGGCACATGGCAGAGAGCAGCAGTTCATGGTGGCAGAACAGCAACAATATGGTGACAGAGGCAACTGACCAAGGGAGCAGAGAGCAACAGCTTCCATCTCTCTGTCTCTGCTTATGTTACATTCAGGCTCTCTGCCTCAGGCTATCTACCTTAGGCTACACCCATAATCCCAGAAGTACTTAAAATACATAATCCCAGGGATCATGGATCAAGTCTCAAACTCTAGATCAGTACTAAAACACATAATTCCAGTGACTCCTGAGTCAAGTCTCAGTGTATAGAAGTCCCTGCCCAATGACTGCATGAGGCTTTGTGGGGACAAATAGACAAACCACAACACTATGATAAGCACAAGGGCCTGAATTCAATCTCCAGTTCCACACACACACACACACACACACACACACACACACACACAAAAGTGTTTATCATTGCCAGTGTTATCTCCAATTTTGAAGATTTTAATACACTTGTATTTTTTATGTCTATTCTCCCAAACTTTTCCATAATGGTTTATATTTTTATTAGTGACTATGTAATGTTTTTAATTCAGTAATCAAGTCTTTCTTCTCTATACAATACAAACACCATATACTTTATATGGTTATAAAATACCCTATCTATAAATCATTACAGGACCCTGGTACCTCAAATAAATAGATAAATAAATATAAATCATTACAGGAAATATTTTTTCCTAAGTAAGAAAGTCAATTCTCATATCACCACAATTATTCTTATTTCTTGGATCAATGAGAGAAATGTTGGTTCGCTAAACCAATTCCTTCAGGCAAGTTTCTGGGGTCATTTTTCCTGCCAAATGGTCAGTATGAGTTCTAAGTCTCCAATTACTAGCCTTTAAGGTTTTCTATAATATATTCATAGATGTCATCTTTGGTAAAATCTGCTAGTAATGGTCGGAAGTTTTTCTAGTGTCCAGCTAAGAGTAACACTGATGCCTTGTCTTGCTAGCTGGAACGAATAAGCTTTTCCTGTCATGTCACTTGCTCCAGTGACATCTTTTATGACTATAATAAATGTACACTTTTGCTGCCTTTTCTATGGACCTAGTCCAATTCTTTGTTCAGGACACCCACTGTTCTATGGATGGTAAGAAAGCTAAGTACACAGCTTTTTAGAAGCTCACAGTACATTTGGAGAATCTTGCACATTTTACTGGGAAGGCCAGGCACACCAACAGCCAATTTATAGAGGTTTCAGTCCATAGTCAGCAGGGTGCAAGGCAGGGTGGCTTGGCAGAGAGACATTACAGAGCAAAAAAACAGTTCATGGCAAGCAAAAGATAACAAAGGCAAATAAGCAGGGGACTTTGCCATCATTTTAGTTTCAGTTTGGCCAACTGAATTTATACTCTTGGTTAAACAATGATGGTACCCCTGAAGTATACCCTCAATTCCAGGTCATTTTTATTATGTCAATAAAAGACCTTCTTTGTTATCATAACATTAAATTTTCCAATCCTTAAAGAAGACATGCAATAATTCACTGTTTCCTCTCCTATGTTATGAATCTCTAAATCTAGTTGAATTTCTCTCCTAAATTTTACCCCAATTAATCCCAGCACTTGGGAGGCTGAGGCAGGAGGATCGATGTGAGTTCGAGACCAGCCTGGGCTACAAAAGTGAGCTCAAGGCCAGCCTGAACTGCAGTGAGACCCTGTCTCAAAAAAGACAAAAAAAAAAAATTTTTTTTTACCCCAATTCATTCCCTATTTTTGCATCATCCATTAATTCTGCTTTAAAGTATCAGTTTTTTACACAACATACGAGTTTATACACAATCTCCAACCTCTCCTTTCAGTGCTTGTAATTTAATTTTTCATTTCTGCTCTGGTTATGCAAAGTATGTGCATACTCCCAATGTTTACTTTTGCAGTGCTGTTTTCTCTCCAGAATTTTTTTGAGAATTTTTTATTTTATTTATTTATTTTTTCTTGCTTCAGAACCTTTATTTGTTTATTCACTCATTTTTATGGCTGGCTCAGCCCGCCCCGAGGGCAGGACTGGCGCAGCACGTGGTGCCGGGATCGAACTGCGGTCCCTGAAGCCGCCCAAGCTTTCCTAAGCAAGCGCTTTAGACCACTGAGCCATCCCGCCAGGACTCTTCTCTCCAGAATTTAAGTAGCAGACTAGATAATATTTATTTTTTTTAAAAAGATGTGGCAGCTTTGATTCTGACTGAAGCTTCCAGAAAGGAGGCTAGAGAGGAGGCTGAGGCAGGAGGATCAGTGAGAATTTGAGACCAGCCTAGGCTACAACAGTGAGCTCAAGGCCAGCCTGAACTTCATGGCAAGACCTTCACAAGGTGAGAGAAAACAATGTATTGCCAATGCCAGATTATTTGCCTACTTAGTTCTGCAGGTAATGGAGTCACATATTTAGTCTGAAATAAATTTTTCCAAAGCAATAGATCCTGGTTGGGGGAGGTACCTCAATGGTAGTCAGCTTGCTTAATATGCTCCTTAGAGCACCTGTTAGACCATGATTACTGACATTTATTATAGTTAACTGTTTATGTATTTATTTATCCTATTGGTTAGGATTGGAATTGAATCCAAAGCCTCACACATGCAAGGCAAGTGTTCACCAATCTACATGCCTAACCCTTGTTCAGGAACTTTAAAAAACAAAGATTCATATAATTTAATTATAAATACTCTGACATATCCAATTCCAACATACAACCAATAAACACTGAAGGTAGTGAAGGCCTAGAATTAGATTATCTGGCTTAAATGCGATTGAATATCAAAACTAGAGATTTAGATGTCACCTTTTAAAATTTAATTTAATTTAATTTTTTTTTCTTGTTTCAGAACTTTTGTTTGTTTATTTATTTTTATGGTCGGCTCAGCCTGCCCTGAGGGCAGGGCTGGCGCAGCATGTGGTGCCAGGGATCGAAATGCAGTCCCTGCAGCCACCTAAGCTTTCGGAAGCAGGCACTTTAGACCACTGAGCCATCCTGCCGGGCCCCTAGATGTCACCTTATAAAATTTATTTATTTATAGACGGGGCAAGTGAAGCCTAGAGATGGCATGACAAGTTACTGTAATGGGTTACTTAGGTTTCAGACTCACTGAGGTAAGTTCTTTGTGAATTAGTAATAGGGCACACAAGATTACTCAGTAGTTTAAAAATTACAACTTTAAGTCCTCATGTCTGGGAAATTCCTCCTAAGACTGATGAGTTCTTTCCTAACTGTTCCTAGCAAATAGAGCTAGGCTGTGAAGTTGTGAAGACAAAGAAGCAAATGACCTTAAGTTAGAATGTACCAATTGTGGTCCGTCAGGATGGCCCAGTGGTCTAAAACGCCTGCTTAGGAAACCTTAGGCAGCTGCAGAATGTACCAATTGTTTTTTTTTTTTTTTGTTTTGTTTTGTTTTTGTTTTTTTGGTGGGACTGAGGTTCAAACTCACGACCTTGCACTTGCCAGGCAGGCACTTGTGCCACGGAGCTATCTCCCCAGCCCCACCAATTGTTTTTTTTTAAAATTTTTATTTATTTTTTTTCTTGTTTCAGAACGTTTGTTTGTTTATTCACTCATTTTTATGGCTGGCTCAGCCCGTCCCGAGGGCAGGGCTGGTGCAGCATGTGGTGCCGGGGGATCGAACCGCAGTCCCTGAAGCCGCCTAAGCTTTCCTAAGCAGGGGCTTTAGACCACTGAGCCATCCTGCTGGGCCCAGAACCTACCAATTGTAATAGCCTAGGCTAGAGTGATTCATGTTGATGTATATATACCTAAGGAAGTCAGCCCCTATAGGTGATAATGAAGTGTAGGTTTGACTTACCTGTTGAACCATAGAGGAATGTAGTTAATGATTTCATTCTGCTAAAGATCAGAGGAAGTTCATTTAGACCTTGCACTGAACCTATTGTCTAGTTAATTTGTAAATTGTGCCTCTATGCATTGGTAGGTTACAAATGATTAATTTTAAAAATCGGTACGTGTTAAGTGGAAAATAGTTCCTGTATAAAAACCCTGTTCTCTGCCATTCTGTCTTCTCTTCTGCGAGAGTTGAATTCACGAAGGCCCCGAGCTCGGTATTAAAGGCTCAAATTTAAATTCTAATTCTTGACTCTAACATGGGCCTCTGTTTGAGAACCTAAAACGGTTGCCACGTCACTGACCCTGGACCAGCAAACAGACGTCTTAAATTTCCGTGTGGGACTCAAGGCAGTCTTTGCAGAGCTTCGAAAGTCAAGGCTCTTAGCCGGGAGTGGTGGCGCACGCTTGTAATCCCAGCACTTGGGAGGCTGAGGCAGGAGGATCGCTGTGAGTTCGAGACCAGGTTGGGCTACAAAAGTGAGTTCAAGGCCAGCCTGAACTGCATACAGAGATCCTGTCTCAAAAAGGCAAAAAAAAAAGAAAAAAAGAAAATTAAGGATCTTGATTTCCCCGCTTTGAGTTCACCACTGACCCTGAGTCTTACCCTTTCAGTGACCCTTTCCTTTCTTCCTAACCCCAGGTTAGCGCGGTTCAATTCCAATTGCAACGCTCCAGGTGTCTGGAGTCCCTTTTTCAGGAACAGGTTAGTTACGTCACCAATGGTTCCTCCCATTGGTCCAGCCGCGTGGGTCGGCGCCATGACGCCAGACGTAAAGAGGGCGGGGCAGAGAGGGGAAAGAGGAGGGAAGTAGAGCTTCAACATGGCGGCCGCAGTATTGGTGGTGGCTACGGTGACGGCCTGGCCCAAGGTGGGCAGAGTGGGGGGTGGTGGCCTTCACTTTCTCTAGGGGCGTCGGAAGCTCAGCGAGGACCGAGCCTGGGAGGCCAGCCGTCGCCAGGACCTTTCAGCTTTGGGGGCGGTGGCGGTGTTCAGGTGAGGGGGCTTTTCTGGGGGAGAGGAAAGAGGGGCGGAGTTGGGGGAGGGGGTTGGTACCTGGGAACCCACAGAAGAGGAAACCTGGGGAGGGGCCGTAGGCCCAGCAGGGTGCAAAGAGTTGGTGCTGAGGGATGAGAGGGAGAAGGGTCCAGGCTGAAATCGGTAACTTAGGGAGGATTCTGGGAGAATAGTCGGAGTGACGGGACCAGAGTTGAAGGGGTGGAGGGCGGAAGGGATGCGGAAAATGACTTCGGATTAAGAGGACTAATACTCTTCTAGGAGATAGGCGCAGTAGACACCTATGGGACTGGAGTGAGCTCCGTGGAAATGGAGGATGTAGGGAAGAAGGACCCAGATTTTAGTAAAGAGGGCGAATGCTGGGGAGTTGAGGGCGAGCTGGGAATGTGAGGATTTAGTTGACCCTGAGGTTAGGGTGAAAGGGAGAACAGACCAGGGGTCTACTCTTGGAGTAGCTTTGGTAGTTTTCTGGTGTATGTTTATCTTTACTTTTTTGTTTGTTTGTTTCTTGGGTGGAGACTACCCGGATAAGGCCGGCTGGGCCTCAGAACCTGCTGCAAGTCTTGTGAAACCAAGTTGCAATTTGTTTGAAAAGTATAAGTGCTGTGTGACTTTCGTGTTGTTTCCACATGTGAATTGTTTCTTGAAGTTAAGGCTGGACATAAAAAGATTGTATGTTAAACCCGAATAAAAACTTGAGATTTTGTAGTCACCACGAGGTATTGCAAAATCAGATTTTATTTATTTTTTGTGGGGCAGGGGTTCAAACTCACGACCTTGCACTTACCAGGCAGGCACTTGTGCGACTGAGCTATCTCCCCAGCCCCCAGATTTGATTTTAAAGTACTGTATTCTGCTCTCATCTCACTAGTGTTTTATCTGTACTCAATTTTAATGATTGTTATTTGAGAATTTGGATAGATGTGATGGATGTTTTCCTGTTGAATTTTATCAGGTTTGGGGGTGGGAAAAAAAAGGCACTTGGTGGACAATGATAGATAACTCTTTTGCGTTAATACCCCAACCTAGTTAAACTGAAGGTTTCCATGTTATCCTGTAGAAATGAGTGCGAAATGGTGTATTTTCTGTAATAAATTAACGTGGAATTTTATAAATGTGTTTATACTCCTTCGTATTTATTGCTTTTATTTATTTTTTTGTGGGACCAGCATTCAAACTCACGACCTCATGCATGGCAGGCAGGCAGGCACTTGTGCCACAGTGCTATCTCCCCAGCCCCCCACCCGCCATTTATTGTTATATATTGAATGCTATCATGTTTTAGTAATTCATTATAATTACGGAGAATTAGACTTCCTCTTCCTCTTCCTCTTCCTTTCCTTTCCTTTCTTTTCATTTTGTATTTGGTATAGGGTCTCACAATGCAGCTCGGATTCATAGTGATCTTAACTGTTTTCAGCCTGTCCAGTGCTGGGATTACAGGCATGTGCCACTGGACTGGGACACAGGTTTAGTGCACTCCCAAGGTGGGACCAGGAGTGGAACCCTGGTCCCTGCACTTGGCAAAGCGGGCAGTCAGTCCACTGAGTTCTCTAGTTGGCCATGAGAATTAGTGTTTCTATAGTGAATATTTCTATTACTGTCCAGCAAATAATTTATTAACCTGCTTTGGCCTCATTGGAGAAAAAGTTTTCTTTAAAAATGAGTCAGGGAAAGAGAAGTACTTTATGTGAATATAAAAGCTTCTGAATTTCTCATTTAGTGTTGAAGACTTATTACCTCTATCATGACATTTTATGTGCATATCTGCTATGATTTTTCATTTTCATTTTTAAGAGTATCCTGATAATATTAGGGCTGTGAACAAGTTTCATCAATAGCTACAAGTGTACCTTTTCTTTTTAATTTAAAAAAATTATATTTTTGTGACAAGTCTCCCAATGCAGTTTATTATTTATTTATTTATTTTTGTCTTTTTGAGACAGGGTCTCGCTATGCAGTTCAAGCTGGCCTTGAGCTCACTTTTGTAGCCCAGGCTGGTCTCGAACTCCACCGATCCTACTGCCTCAGCCTCCCTAGTGCTGGGAAGAATTTTTAATTTAATTTAATTTAATTTTATTGTTTTAGAACTTTTGCTTATTTATTTATTTTTATGGCCGGCTCAGCCTGCCCTGAGGGCAGGGCTGGCGCAGCATGCCTTGGCAGGATCTAACCGCGGTCCCTGCAGCTGCCTGCAGGCGCTTTAGACCACTGAGCCATCCTGCCGGGCCCTACTAGTGCACCTTTTTTGGCAAGTATCAATTGATCTTGTATGTCTTTTATTCTCTTGGCTAGTATTAAAAAACGAGAGTCTTTCAAGTTTAACTTGGGGACTAAAATTCTTTTAGACTGTTTTCAGCATTATGAATGTACTGGCTTTATACTAGAGTGCAGATACTAATAGGCATTTTTTTTAAAAAGGTTTTTAAAAAAATTTCTCTTAAACCTCATTTCTTTGTGTTATAGCTGGCTCAGCCTGCCCTGGGGTGGGGGTGTGCAGCCTGTGGTGCCAGGGATCCAGAAGCAGTCGCAGCGCTTGCCTTAAGTTTCCTTCACAGGCACTTTAGACCACTGAGCCATCTTGCTGGCCCTAATATGCATTTTTTGTTACATCATTTAATGTGTTAGGAGTGTTCAAATGTAGATCATTTTAAGCATGAAGTGAATATTAATAAGATACCATTCATTATTGATCAGATGATTTTCATATTTATTTATTTATTTATTTATTTGTCTTTTTGAGACAGGGTCTCACTATGCAGTTCAGGCTGGCCTTAAACTCACTTTTGTAGCCCAGGCTGGTCTCGAACTTAACACTGATCCTCCTGCCTCAGCCTCCCAAGTGCTGGGATTACAGGCATGTGCCACCACACCTGGGTAGATGATTTTCTTTAGACAGTGTTTCTCAAGAAAAGCATTTGTAGGGCCCGGCAGGATGGCTCAGTGGTCTAAAGTGCCTGCTTATGAAAGCTTAGGCGGCTGCAGGGAGCGTGGTTTGATCCCTGGCACCAGCCCTGCCCTCAGGGCAGGCTGAGTAGGCCATAAAAATAAAATAAATAAACAAACAAATAAAAAGTTCAAAAAAAAATAAAGAAAAGCATTACATGCTGTATTGGCCCTGCCCAGGAGGGGGGCAATGAAACAGTGACTGAGGCTGGTTATCAAAAGAGAGAGAGAGAGAGAGAGAGAGAGAGAGAGAGAGAAATGCATTTGTCTAGGAAATGCTTGTTACAACATTAAAAAACGTTTTGTTGTTGTTTTGTATTTTGAAAGAATCTTGCTATGTAGTTGAGGTTGGCCTTGGAGTCATAGCATTCCTCCTGCCTTGGATTCCTGAGTGTTGGGATTTCTGGCATGTGTCACCATGCTCAGTTTATTTTATTTTATTTTATTTTATTTGAATTATTATTATTATTATTATTTGTCTTCTTGAGACAGGGTCTCGCCGTGCAGTTCAGGCTGGCCTTGAGCTCACTTTTGTAGCCCAGGTTGGTCTCGAACTTGCACCGATCCTCCTGCCTCAGCCTCCCGAGTGCTGGGATTACAGGCGTGCGCCACCACGCCCGGCTATTTTATTTTATTTATTTATTTTTTCTTGTTTCAGAACTTTTGTTTGTTTACTTATTTATTTTTATGGCTGGCTCAGCCTGCCCTGAGGGCAGGGCTGGCATAGCATGTGGTGCCGGGAATCAAACTGCAGTCCCTGCAGCTGCCTAAGCTTTCCTAAGCAGGCGCTTTAGGTCACTGAGCCATCCTGCCAGGCCCCATGCTCAGTTTATTTTACATTTATTTATTTGTTGTATTTTTGAGACATAGTCTCGCTATGTAGTTCAGGCTGCCTTGAACTCACTTTTGTAGCCCAGGCTGGTCTCATACTTAACACCTATCCTCCAGCTTCAGTCTCCCAAGTGCTGGGATTACAGATGTGTGTCACCATGCCGGGCACAACATGCTCAGTTTAAGTAAACTTTTTTTTAGAATCAGAAACTTTTAGTTGAAAAGAAGCTTAAAAATCACTTGAGTTTAGTTTTCCACACAATATGGGAATCTTTCTACAATGCAAAAACAAGTGAACTCTCTTATCCAGATTTGTTATAAGAAATAGTAGGGTTTTTAAGAGTTTATTATAGGAAAAGTATTTTATGTTAAAAAAGCAAGTTAGTAGTGTATAATGTCCTGAAACATTGCAAAATAATCTGAATGTAAGAATGATATTTTCTTATGAGTTAATTAGGAGTTATAAATTCAGACTTGAAAAATGTTAGTTCAGGGTTGGGGCTGAAGCTCCATGATAGAGCTCTTGCCTAGCATCTGTGAGGCCCTAGGTTCAGTACCCTGCACTCCCCTCTCTGCCCGCAGAAAAAAAGACAACTAGGTAAAAGGCAGTATTTACAAAGGGAAAGGTGATATAGCACTGGATATGTATTAGCCTGGAGAGCTAAATAGTAGGTATCACTTAATCTTTATAGTTTCAAGTAGTTATGCTTTTTGTACATAGAAGAAACAGGACCAGAGAGGTGGAATAACTAAGATTGCAGTCATAAAATGATACAATCTGTGCTTTTTGTGTGTGTGAGAATGGGGTTTGAACTGAGGACCTTGCACTTGCTAGGCAGGCACTTGTGCCACAGTGCTATCTCCCCAGCCCTTTAATCTGTGTTTTTATTGAGGCAGGACCTTCCTGTGTAACTTAGGCTGGTCTGGAATTTGCTGTGGCAGCCGAGGCTAGCCTCCTGCTTTAGCACCATGTTTGGCCTAGAATCTCAATTTAAATTCAGTTCTTTCTGGTGTGAGTGCTCATGCTGAATATTATCATTTTGCCCCTCTCAGCTGATCACAGTTATTCCAGTTCCTATAAAATAAAAACATTAGTTCTTTCTTTCTCTGGTACTAGGGGTTGAATCCAAGGTCTGATGTATGCCAGGCAAGTAAACACTCCCCCCCCCCACACCTAATGCTCTTTATATTTTTTTTGTTGGCCAGCTCAGCCCACCCGGGGGGCGGGGCTGCTGTAGCACATGGTGTAGGGGATTGAATTGTGGTCCTTGTGCCCTTGCCTAAGCAGGTGCTCTAGACCACTGAGCTATCTTGCTGGCCCCTGTATTTTTACTTTTTGAGACAGGGTCTCACTGTGTAGTCTGTCTGTCAGTTGGTTCATCTTTCTTTTTTTTTAGAATTTTTATTTTATATTTTCTTGTTTCAGAACTTTTGTTTGTTTATTTATTTATTTTTATGGCCGGGTCAGCCTGTCCTGAGGGCAGGGCTGGCGCAGCATGTGGTGCGGGGGATTGAACTGTGGTCCCTGCAGCTGCCTAAGCTTTCCTAATCAGGTGCTTTAGACCGCTGAGCCATCCTGCAGGGCCTGTCTTTTTTTTTTTTTTTTTTTTTGTACTAGTAACTGATCTCAGGACCTCATGCTTGCCAGGCAGGCTCTGTGCCACTGAGGTAAATATCCCATCCTTGACTTTCAGTTTTGTTCATCATCATCATCAGTAGTAGTAGGAGCAGCATCAGCAGCAGTAGTGCTGGGGATTGAACCTAGGTCTTTTGCAGTGTGCAGCATCCCTAGCCCTTTTTTATTTTTGAGACATGGTCTTGTTCAGATGCTTTGCCTAGGCTTCAATTTGTAGTCCTGCCTCAGTCTCCCAGATTACTGAGATTACAGGTGTGTACCACAATGCCTGTCTT
>PVJA010027620.1:0-28389 GCA_004027025.1 Myocastor coypus | reverse complement strand
TCCTCCTTCTCCTTCTTCTTCTCCTTCTCCTTCTCCTTCTCCTTCTCCTCCTCCTCCTCCTCCTTCCCCTTCCCCTTCTCCTCTTCCTCCTTCTCCTTCTCCTCCTTCTCCTCCTCCTCCTCCTCCTCCTTCTCCTTCTCCTCCTTCTCCTCCTCCTCCTTCTCCTTCTCCTTCTCCTTCTTTTCTTTTTTTAATTTGCCCCTCCCCGGATCCTGTCTTTGCTCTACGTTTCTGTCTTGATGTATTCCTCCTTATCAGCCTGGGGTTTCTCCATTCTCTCGCTTCCTTTTCCTGTCTTGCAGGCCCTGGGCTGCTTGCGACTTAGCCACTCAAGCTCAGTACTAAAGGCAGCGAGGGCGAGCAATACAGTTTAGTAACCCAGCTCCCATGGGACGCCGTCAGAAACTTTACCAATACGAATCCATTCAACCTCATGGCAAAACCAGAAAGAAGGCACTTCGTATTGGGGTCACACATAGGCAACATAAACTGTATCTGTTTGAAAGTATGTAATTCAGTGGCATTAAACAAATTCACATCACCACAGTATTTTTGTCTTCTCAAATTGGAAATCTACTTGTCAAGCACACTTGCCATGCCCTTCCGGTCCTGGCCACCACCACAGTCCTTTCTGTGCCTACCCATCTGATTACTCCAGGCACCTGATACAGGTGGAATTATACAATAGCTATTGTCCTGAGACTGGGCCATTTCATTTGACACCACGTGCTCAAGGTTTACCTATCCAGTAGCAAATGCCAGAATCTCTTGTCTTTTCAGACTGTATGATAGTCGTTATAGGGCTGGGTGTGGTGGCACACACCTGTAATCCCAGCACTTGGGAGGCTGAGGCAGGAGGACCATTGTGAGTTGACCAGGCCTGGGCTGTAAAGTGAGCTTGAGGCCCGCCTGAACTGCACAGTCAGACCCGGTCTCAAAAAGACAACAACCAAAAAGTCATTATGTGCACATATTTTGGGTATCCATTCATCCATTCCAAAAGTAGCCTTTTTGGTCATTTCTACATTTTGGGTATTGTGAACAAGGTTGCTATGAACACGAGTGTTTTAGTAGTTGTTGGAAAGTCCCTGCTTCTGAGTCATTTGTGTAATTACCCATAAGTGGAGGCATTGCTGGGTCATATGGTAATTCTTATTAGGCTTAATTTTTTTTTTGAGGAGCGGCCACTCTGCTTTGCATAGCAGCTGTGTCATTTTACATCCAACCCAGCAATGCACAAGGGTTCCAATTTGTCTGTCCTTGCCAACACTAGTGCTTTTGTTTTTGTTTTGTTTTGTCATTGGATAATAGGCATCCCAGTAGGCATGAACAAGGAAAGCTCTTGGAATGACTATTTCCAAGTGAGAAATCTGAGTCGCTGAGAGGAGGGACGTCTTCACCATGGTCAGCCAGCAGGCCACAGAGGTGGAATTTGAATCCAAGTCTCTCACTCCCCAGCTGGGAATCTTAACTCTTATGTTGCATTTCCTGCCTCTAATACAAGCATTCAAATGCAGATTTCTGAGTCTTTGGACAGATGTTTAATTGTGCAAGACATCCGGTAAAGGCACACATGTAGGAACAAGTGTGTCTGAGGGCTTTTTGCATGTTCTGATTGAAACTATACCTGTCACATGGGAAAAGAGCAATAACAAATAATTTCCCCTGAATTTGCATTTCATTTGAGTTAATTTTAAAGTAGCCTGCTCAGCTTGGCCACTCTTTATCTCAGACTCCTTCGGACAGGCTTTGACTAGGTTGGGGTTTGGAAGGGAGGACAGAGAAGCTAGAAAATAGAAAGTAGGGCTCCAACTTTAAGATGCTTATAGCCGAGCGAGTTAGAGAGACACGGTGACCCACGAGGCATCGCCCGGTGGCGCAGACCCTGATGCCCCAGGAAGACCTGGGCTGTGGGCTGCGGGAGAACGGGTTTCCCAAAGGCTGTGCCAAGGGTCATGAAGCAGGAGCACTTCAGAGCCCTTGTGGCCAGTGGGGTGTGCTCGTGACCGAGGGCAAGGCTGTCTCCTTGGCCCGTGTCCAGCCTGGCCTTGCTCCAAGAGAAGGAGGTTGTGGTTGGTGGTGTCATCCTCCTTCCTGGGCCCTGACTCTTTCCTGAGTGACACGCTGCCCAAGGCCATGGACTTCAGTTTGGTCCACTGACTTTGAACCAAGCTCCCATGGCGGCTGCCAGGCCCCTCTCTCTGATGCCTGCTGAGCCGTAAAGTTCCTCTGAGGCAAAGCTCCGCCTGGCTTTCCAAGTCTTCCAGCTTGGGTTAGTGGCAAACATGTGCTTGGTGTCAGGCACGCTGAAGCTAGAAAACAGCTCTGCCACCGAGGCCTGTGTAACAGAAGAAAGCGTCTCAGCCTCTCTGAGCTCCAGCTTTCTCCTGTGAAATATGGGAACAGCAAAGGGGATCACACGGCTGCTAGGAGGATAAAATAGGACAGCTAGGAAGTGCCCCGAACGTTGTAAATGCTCGGTCCATAGCTGTGAAGATTCACAGATATCTAAAACTTCTGGGGGAAAGTACTAGATTTAGCTTTATGTCCCCTGGTTATGGAACAGTTTTGTCAGTTTGGCTGCATGACCGTGATCACCCTCTGTGGGAGAGCACTTGGTCCGGGTAGGCAGAGGCAGAATTCGGGTGTTCCCTCTACAGAGTGCGTGCTCGGTGCTGCAGGTGAGGCGGCGTCTCTGTTGTGCCAGAGGTCCTTGACACGGAGCTGTGACAGCGAAGGATGTGGAATGTCACGGGTCAGTGTGCAGCGGGAGGGTGGAGGAGACTAGATTTGGCTTCTTTCTTTCTTTCTTTTTAATTTTTATTACTTTTAATAAGAGATAACAATATGAGAGTTTCAAAATATGTCAGTAGCCCATTCGCAATAGTTGGGACAAAGGGAGACTGAGGCTTTTATGACCTTGTGCCAGAAGTGGGGTTTGAAGAGGATGTTTAGATTTACTGAGGAGCTGATGGGGGCCTTCTCTGAGGTGGCGGGATAGGGGTGGTGGAGGGAAATTGCACCCTGGGCGGAGTTGGAGAAGAAGAGAGAGGTGGTCTCTGGGAAGATAAGCTGTTGTTTTAAGGGCGTCAGCCATATTAGATGACCATCATAATGACTCAGCAATTCATACCAGGGCCAGAGCCTATCAATGACACAGCACTTTTTCATATACCCCCCTTCAAAATACTCCCTCTCGTTTCAAACACACGTTGATTCCAGTGCGCCCAGCACTTTCTGGAGCAGCTCAAGAAGCGTTCTTTCCTGAGGGTCGCCAGCTGCACTGTCGCGGCTCCCTCAGGGTCCTGAATCACCTCAGAATATTTGCCTTTTATGGTTGTTTTGACTTTAAGGAAGAGCCTGAAGTCACACCATGCTGTAGTGGTGACGTAGCGGGCGAGGACACTCCTGAGCACGCCTGTGAGCCTTCCTTTCCCTCGGAAGGCGCTCAGCGGCTACATCCGCTGCAGTTTAAATCAGGTCTTTAAGAAAGACGATTAAGAAAGAAGACTCCCAGGACTGCTTCAAGAAGTGGCAAGAAGGATTGGATAAGCGGGCTTGAAGCGAGGGGGAGTATTTTTTGCAGGGTGGTGGTGGTGGTTAATGGCAGTCTTTTGCTGTAATATGTTTAAAAATAATATAAACATTCACTGAATATTTTGATCACATGGCCTGTCTTCCCTGGAGAAAAATTTGAAAAAACAGAGATCCTGGAGCTGGAGGGTGACGCGGCAAGGACAGGGCGAGCCGCTGTTGCTTAAAGGGCACCGTGGGAGTCGGGGAAAGCGGGAGGCACAGCGGAGACGAAAACATCGCGGCTCTGAAGTGGAGCAGCCAGAGCAAAGTGAAGAATTGATTTACTTTTTCATTTACGTATTTGGTGCAGGGTCTCACTACGCAGCTCGGACTCGTAGCGATCCTCCTGTTTTCAGCCTGCCCAGCGCTGGGATTACAGGTGCCCACCACCACGCCTGGACTTGGTCCCCGCTTCGGCATGTGGGGCCGGGGATCGAACCCTGATCCCTGCTCTTGCCAAAGCAGGCGCTTAACCCACCGGGCTATCTAGTCGGCCCACAAAGTGAAGAATTTGGAAGAGGTTCTGCAAAAAACCTTTTGTCCTATAGAGATTTGTCACTTGTTCTTCTTCTGAGAAGTGTCTGTTCATTTCAGATACCTACATTTGGACTGGGACTAAAATTCTTTTCTTTTAAAGAGAAGAAACAATGATAAAAAAAAAATGTCTACACCGTAGGAGAGTAGTAGTGGTTAAGGGGAGTGCTTTTGAGCTCTGCAGGACCAGGTGTGGGAAGGGGCCAAGGATCGGGGGGGGGGGGACCCTCTAGGAGACGAGGGGATGCTCTGTCACTCCAACGTGGGCCAGTGCGGAGGACAAGGGCCTGGAACTGAAGAGTGGGTGGGACGCGTGGGCTGCAGGCAAGTGTCTGAGAGTCACCAAAATGGCTCGGGTGGGTGGCACACACGCTAAGGCGAAACTCCAGAGAGCACAAACTGTCGCCGAGGCAGGAGGAAGGGCCAGGTGAACGCACTGACGGTAGGTGTAGGCAAGTAGAAAGCCTACCTTAGGGGCCCTCTGGAGAGCAGGAGGCAGAGAGAGGGGAGTAAGAGGTGGTGGCTTTATCTCTCACCTGCCCAGACACCCACACCCTAATCTCTGAATTCTAACGCCTCCTGAGATGAGAAGGTGATTCTGGGGTCCCTAACAGCATGTTGGTCCAGGCTGTCTGGCACTGGAGGCCAGGGGAACTGATGATTTACTTCCACGTGAGTCTTTGGGCCTGAGAGCCAGGAGAGCTGTTCAGTGGTGCGGCTCCACCCAACGCTGCAGGCCTGAGCCCTGGAAGAGCCGGAGCTTCCGTTCAGACCCGAAGGCTAACGGTCCAGTGTTTCATTCTTGGTCACCGAGGATGGTCAGTCTTGGTGTTCCGCTTAGGCTTTCCACTGACCAGGCAAGGTGCCCTCATCTGGAGAAAGTGACGCGCTCTACCCAGGCTACTGATATGGACAGTTTCCCCATTCAAAAACACTATCACTGACAGACCCAGAATGTTGGGTCAAATCCGTGTGTCCCCCCTGGCCCAGTCCATCGCAGATGGCATGCTTGTGGCTGTGATGCTGTCACCTGGTGGGAACAGGCACAGACCCCAGCTCAGGCATCTCTCTGTCCTTTTCCACATTGTAACCCAGGATTCCTCGGAACTCATAGCCTCCCCAAGGGTGGGTGGACTTTTATGGTTCTCTGCGGCTGATGGTAACTAGATATGAGGGTGCCCGGTACCCAGCTTGGTGAAGAGGGTAAGCCATAGGTACCCTCATCATGTCAGCAGGATACTTCCTTGGGAGGCCAGAAGGTCAGGGGCTGTGAGCCCTGCATGGCAGGACACAAGAGCCGCACTCATGGTAGGGTAGGTGGCTGGCAGACGCAGCTGTGACTGTGTCTCTTTGGCAGTTGGAGGGAGGGGACAGAGAAGCTGGGGTGGTGAAGGAGCCCCCAGGGTGGAGGGCCAACTTGGAGGCTGGAGGAATTTCCTATTGCTGCTGCTGTGGATACTGAAGCGCTCGGTGAATGAACAGTGTCTCCTGCCCCCCCCGCCACCACAGAGCAAGTCCTCCAAGCTCCCCAAACTGCAGCTGTCCACCTCTGCTCTCATTTGTCACATAGCTACTGCCATGGCCAGACTGCTCCAGAGGGAGCAGAAAGGCCCCAGCCTCACTGCTGCCCACATGGAGACCCTGAGTCCCTTTCCCCTGGGACTGTGCTCATCTGAAGGACACGGGCAGTTGGTGAAGGCTGCTCACAACACAGATAAAAGCCTATTAAACTCTTCCTCCAGGACGCCGATATCCATCTCTTCCGAAACAAGAGCTGCTTTGAGATGGTTTGCTGCTTCTGCATACACACTACCGTGGCTGGCCAATTGTCTCTGAAAGATTCCAAACACAAGTCTAACTCCCACAGAGCATTTTCCTGTGGGTCACGATCTCATGATTCCCAGCAACTTTCTTCCCAGCATCCCCTTCGATAGAGGCGGCAGTGATGTCAGAAGCCTGGGTCGGAATCCAAGTCTTGCATCTCCAAGCCAGGGCAAGGCCACTGTGCAGGCTGTTTCTTAACTAGGATTACACTCTATCTCTCACATCTGGGAGACCTTCCCAATGTTTTGTCAAGTGGATAAACACTTTTGATGCATTTAGACAGACTCTTATGCTAATGATCTCCAAAGGACTATTTCTTCTCAGCTGCAGTCCAGCATCCTTTATCCTCCATCCTTGCTGTACAGATTGCTTCTATTGATGTACTTTCCTCTGTTATGGGTTAGTAGGGTCAATGGTGAACCTTCTGGGTAGGGCCAAGGCAACCCCACCAGTGATACTGAGAACTATATCATTTGCTTTGTCATGATGTGGTGATGCTAAGAGAAGGAATTTCTATGGAATGAGTACCCTTGGAGCAGAACCAAAGTAGCCTAGTAAGAGAGTGGGGAGGTGAAACAGGATGGGAGAAGCTGATTAATGGTCCATCAATGAAACAGCTATAGCTGTGTGCAATTTGGGCTCAATGGCGGGCTTTGGACCCATTAAGAAAATGTGTAGAACAGTGCAGAACTGCCTTGTGGGTCAGAGAGGAAGTGGGGGGCTTGTCCACTCATTCTGGTTCCCCATTGTTTGAGGGTGCTCCCAGAAGCATTGCCTTCTAGGCCTTTCTGTAGCCGGAGGAAGAGTTTGAGCAAGCAGAGGAAGGTTATGTGAGCTTAGGAAACTACCGGAGAACTCAGAGCTGAGGAGAGACACAGGCATGACAGCATCTATTTTGAGTCCTGCAGGAGCTATCCTTTTCCATGTCCTTAGCTCATGACTTTAATACTTATAGGACCCATTGAACCCCATTGGAGTTGATTTTTTCAGAAAGCACTTTAAACTTTTGTAAAGGTCACCTTCCAGGGTATGTCAATACTTATTTTTAAAAGATGGAATAAGGCTCATTCTATCTTATAATTATGATATTGGACTCTTTGATAAGATATTAGTGATCCTATCTTCTTATGTGGGAAAATATCTCCCTCCTTTTTTTGTAATTTAGGAATCATTTCATTATCAATAATCACCGATTATTCCCAACAAAACTGAAAATTGAAAATGAGAAAAGAAGAGTGATGTTGGAAGAGTGTCATGAATTCTTTGAATTTTATCATCGCTGAGTTTTCCTGCTGCATTGCCTAAAGTTTTGTATGATCTTTAAGAAAACAAGAGTGATTTTAGATGTCATGGACAGAGGTGAGAGATCTGGGTTTCTGAATGTGGATTATATAATTATTAGGCAAACTGGAAGATGAATTCAGTGAGACAGTAGAGTCTAGACAAATGAGATCAATTATATGAGATACATATTACCTCTGAGTGCTCTGATGGCCAGGCCCCAGATGAGTTTTCTCGAAGTCAATAATGAATGGATTGGGTTGGCCAGATAGCTCAGCAGACTAAAGCAACTGCTTAGACAAATGCAGCGGCCAGAGTTTGATCCCCACATGCTGTGCTGGCCCCACCTCCAGGGCACACTGAGACGGCAATTGAGGCTGGGCATGGTGGCGGGCACCTGCCATCCCCGCGTTCGGGAGGCTGCAGACAGCAGGATCGCTAGGAGTCTGCTGGGTGACCCTGTAGATCTGTATCAAACACATTTTAAAAAAAAAAGAATTAATGAATTAGAACTGTTTTTAAGACAAGCAAACATGGTATTTTTTTTATCCCATTAGTCATTCAACAAGATGAACTTAATTACAGACTGGTTTAGGGCAAAAACCTAGCCCACTTTATTTTGCTAAGGAGACATATGACAATATTCTTTTTTTATTGTCTGTATGTAAAATTTACTTGAAATAATTTGTCAGTGGAAAAATCCTGTGGATGACTGTTCATAAAAGAAAGTGAAAAACATAGAAAAGAAAATACTAAGTGAAGATTCTAAACTATGTCTTTTGGTGCAAAAGAGGATTTTTTAGATTTTTTGTCACTATTTTTCATCATGTAGATTTCAAATTTATTACAATTATATTATTATTACTATTTAATTATTTATTTATTTATTTTTGAGACAGGGTCTCGCTATGCAGTTGAGGCTGGCCTTGAGCTCACTTTTGTAGCCCAGGCTTGTCTTGAACTCGCACCGATCCTCCTGCATCAGCCTCCCAAGTGCTGGGAACCTCCCGAGTGCTGGGTTATTTATTATTTTGGCAATACCAGGCATCAAACTCAGGACCTTGCTCTTACCAGGCAAGCATTTATTCCACTGAGCTATCTCCCCAGCCCCTAGATTTCAAGTGTAAAGTATGGCCTTGAGAAGACTAACGTTTGCAGGTAGCTTCCTGTGCACCTTTAATCACGACTCTCAGTTTGGCTGAATTTGGCAATGCTTAGTAGATTAGAACGCTTACTTCTGGCTGTGGCCATGAGGGTTATTAGAGATGACAGGCACGTAAGCCAGCCAACTGAGGCAGGAGGACCCGCCCCCACTGTGGGCCTGCAATCCAATAGGCTGCAGCCCAACTGGAATGAAAGGGTAAGATGGAGAGAGCGGGCTTGTGCTTGCAAAGCTCCATTCTGTTTGAATGAGTATGTTTCTGCTACTGCTATTGCCCGTGGACATCAGACTGTGTCTTGTTGCACGTTTCAATGCGGATTCCTCCTAGTGGTTTTCTGAGGAGCTTAGGCCTTCAGTTTTAGGCTGGCACTGCACCCTGGATCCCTCCTATTCTGTGGCGTCTCGCTTATGGCTCTGAGCAGCTGCTGAATTTCCAACCCTGCCGTGTACACGCAGTCACTGTAGACTACCCCGCCTCTGTCCCTGTGAGCCTACCTAATGCGTTTCATGCATAATTATACATACATATATATGTACCTTTAATCACAACTGTGATATATGTTTCCCTCTATTGATTGTTTCTCTAGAGAGCCCCATTCCAGCCAGATGGGAAGGTTATAGCATGAATCTCGAAAGAGCTCAGTACTCTTGATGTCTGTTATGGCGTGTGTGTAGACACCCCCTCCAGAGCCTCATATGGCTGTACATGGGGATTTTTCTGAAGTGCCTGGGTCTAGATGTGTGGTGCTGGGATTAGAGGTGTGTGATTTCTAAATTGGCCCATGGATTGGTTTGGCATAGCTCTGGGAATAGATAATGAGAAACCCCACCTTGGGTGTGCGTGCTGCCCACCCTAAGGGCGGTAGCCTGCATAGAAAGTGAGGGACAGAAAGAGAGCTGCTGCTTGCTGCTTGCTGCCTGCTGCACCATATTCTGTTTCTCCTCTGTGATGCTCCTCTACCTTGGAGCCAGCCAATTATGGACTGAAACCTACATAATGACCTGAAATAAACCTTTCCTCCCTTAACTTTGGGTGTTGTTTTGTCTCAGCAACAAGGAAAGTAACTGAGACACTGTTCCAAGTTCCTGCACTCCATAGTATGTCTAGTAAGAGTCTTGGACCTCAGGCACGGCTGTTGTCATCAGCGACTCAAGTGTACATCAAGGTGTGTTTACACGGTAGAAGCTCTTCGCTCCAGAGATTCATTCCAGATCACCGGCGCCACAAGACCCTCCTGCTCCTTAGGTCTGTAGTCGACCCTCACTCTCTGAGTTGCTAAACATAGGGCAGGCTTCCCTCTTGACTGTGGTCTTTGGGTATCTGTCTACTCTCCATCTTAACTTAGTTTGCAGCTTCTCAGAAGGTAGGGTGTGGGTTCAAAGATGCCTCGTCACAACGAACATTGTCCTAGGTACCGAAGCAGATGCATTAAAGGGCTTGTTCAAATGAACAGAAAGGTAGGCACTATTCTGAATACCACTCTGAATTATGCAGGAGCACAGACATATCTATGAAGCTGGTGTTTCTCACTCATACCAAATATCTAAGGTTGTATTGAAATAGCCCCTTGCAAAAAAGAAGTCCCCTAGGACAGGGAACATATCCCCAACTGAACAGACAAGCTGCCAGAAGAGATGGGCTTATTTCTGCATGACAAACTAGCCTCCGGGGAAAGAAAGAGCTTGTCTATTTCACTTTTTTGCTTGTCCCACACAACTCAACCTGGCAGAGAGATACTGTTTGGGACTAGAAGTTCTCTGGAATTTCTAACCTTCTCTGGGCCTGGGAGGGGCTGGGAGAAGGAAAGTGTCTCTTGAATGGTGGCCATGGATACAACGATCCCTGCATGCCACCCACGGGGAGAGAAAATACTTGCTGAGCAAAATGACCGGAGAGCAGCTAGTTATATTTTAAAGCAGTTGCTCATATTTTAAACTAAGCTATGGTTGAAATCCAGAATCGTGTTGACGTTTGGACCAAAGAGCACTTGGAAATAAGCTTGCTGGTTGGAAAGCAGCATTTGGTGTTACAGGTGGAAAGGACTATGGCAGTGTGCTTCCCCTAGGTGCTTGTTACTGCCAGATATGTGAAGGGGCCTCAAGTATATTTACTTAGGCCAAGAGATTTCTCAATAGAACAGAAAGAAGTTAACCAGTTTGACGGGCACCCCTGGCCAGGTGGTACAGTGAGGAGAAACCTGCCAGCCTGTGGACCATGATGGTGATGTTCATCCTCACAGATGAGCACTTAGGACACACTGTAAATGCCGCAGAAGGCACAGCTCAGAAATAGAATCACAAATTCCCCGGATGACGGCTTGCAAGGGCTGTTTCTGGGATGGCTTGACCCTAGCTGGAAATGGCCTTGTGCTTGAAGCCCAGTCAAGCCCACAAGTCTCAGTTACCTCACAGGCTACCAAAGAAATCCCCAATGAGCCTGTGGGCAACCTCAAACCCTATGGCATGTGAAACCGAAGTCCTCACCTGAGAATTCGACTTCCAAACTCAGGCCTGGAAAGTCAGCGCTATCACTTACCTGCCACGTGAAGCCAGGAAGGCCAACTCTAAGTAGGGGCATCTTTCCTGTTTCCCATTTCTCTTCCCATTCTGAGAAGAAATGAGAGGAGACACTGCTGCGGATGTTTCTAATTGGACCTTCGGAAGGCTCTCCATATTCCATTTCTTTAGCCCTGGCAGCAACTTAGGCAGGGCTACAATTTTTATCCCCATTTTACAGAAGGGAAAACTGGACCTCAGAACCAAGAGAATTCTTGTTCAAGGTTAGGCCACTAGGTGGCAGACCCAGGACTTTAGTCCCACGATGGCCACTGTGCCAATCCCAGTAGGGGAAGATGACAGTTCTCTCGGATGTGTTCTCAGTGTTTTTTTTTTTTGGGAGAACCACATACACTTTGTGCTTGATCCAGTGCCCAGTCTGGGCTCTTCTGCCCCGGGGACAATAGGGAGGCGCAGAGCCCGTAAGCGGGGAGCATTGCGTTCAGCCAGGCCTGCTATTTAAAAGGGCAACTGGCTCAGCCTGGAGGCTGATTGGGCCACTACTGGAGTGCACAGAGCTGAATGCTGCAGTCATTCGAGTCGCCTTCATACGGTGCAGCGTAGAAGCCCCGGGGAGCGCAGCTGATCTTTGCTAGGTCCTCTGCACCAGACAGGGAGGAGAGGACAGGGGCGTTAAAGGTTTCACAGTCCCTCCCCCTGGAGCTAGTAGCTCAGACTAGGGAAGCAAAGCATCGCTAAGAAGATAATCGCGGCCCTCCTCTCCACGGAGCTGAGTGCCCAGGAGAGAGCTCACCCCCATCTCTGGGACCTCTGTGCCTACAAACTACCGCGCTCCCCATCAATGGCACTTCCTCATCCTCACAGGGGACCAGGGCGCCTCTGATTCTCTCTTCCCGGCTGTGAGGCCTCAGGAAGCTGCGGCCTGGCAGCTCGGAGGGGGCGGCCAGCAGACCTGGTGATTCCTCTCCGCATCCCTCGAGACTTCTTGGGGCAGCTGCTGTGGACTCGGGTGTCACACCCGGGGGACTCCTAGGCCAGCAGCGACTGCTCCTAACCTTTCCTCACTTTCCTCGCGGTCCCAGCCCATCCTGAGCGGGTCACCTGGCGACTCCCTTCGGGTGTTGCTGCATCAAGGAAATGATTTCTCAAGTGCCTCTGGGCCCTGGCGTTGTCCTCTGAAAACATGCAGCTGGAAGTTCTTTCGTGAGCTGTTTGGACAACCACGAACTTGAGCGAAAAGCTACCACGCATCAGGCTGCCTGGCCGGCAGGGGAGCGCTCGGGCGGGTTTGAGGCTGCTGGAACTGTCTGTCTAGGCTTTCTCGGGCACAAGAGGCTAGAGAAAGTTACTGTTTAGCCCAGCGTCCCCAGGAGTCCCCTGGGGCAGCGCAGGGAGTGCAGCTCCAGGCGTGATGCGGACTGCGGGCCGGCCGGCCGCCCTTCTCGCCGCTCTCCCATTGGCTCTCACCTAGCAGCGCGTCGGCTGTTACAGGCCGCCGGGCCCGTCCATCAGCCGCCGGGCCCGCCCCACCCCTCCCGGGGGTTTATAACGGGAATTCCCATGGCCCGGACTCCGGCGTCCAACCTGCTGCCCCGCCGCCCGGCCCAGCGCAGCGGACGCCGCGCGCAGAGCACACGGCCAAGCACACGCTCGCGCTCGCGCTCCAGCTCCCGCCGTCGCCGTGCGTGGCCGAGCCCTCCGGCCGCCGCCGCCGCCCGCCGCCGCAGACCCGCGGCCCGCTCCCCGCCGTCGCTGCCGCGAGGGCCCGCTAGCAGAGCCCGCCCGCAAGGCAGGCGCGCTGCGCGCCCCGCTCCGCCCGCCCGGCTCGCATCATGCTCCCTGCGCTCGGCGCCCGCCTGCTCACGCCCCACTTGCTGCTCGTCTTGGTGCAGCTGTCCCCTGCTGTCGGCCACCGCACCACGGGCCCCAGGGTAAGTGCGCCCCAGACGCGCGCCCACCTGAGGAGGGAGGCGAGGTTGCCGGGTGGCTCACCCTGGGGCGCCGGAGGAGAGGAAGGGGGCATCGAATCTCCGCGTCCCAGCTGAGATTCAGTTTCCTGCGGGCTTCTTGCAGAAGTTGCTGAGGAAAAATCGCTCCCAGTCCGCCCCTTGCAACACCAACCCCCTCCCCTAGCTGTCTCTCGTGGGGGTTTTCTTTCCCAGTTTCTTCTCCCAGGGCATTCTGCTCCAGAACACCCAAAGGCTCCTCTTGCGTCCGAGGGAGGCTTCCCTGAAGTCCGGCTTCCCTGTCGTCGCGTGCTCCTCCCGTCCCGGCGATGGCCTTCTTGGCAGGCAGCAGGGGCAGCTCCGCCTGGAGTTTTAGGTTACCCGCGAGCCACACAAGGACCTTGCGTTGTTGTTGTTTTAAAAAGCGATCGCTGCTCGTAAAACCCACAGCAGATAATTTTAATGCTCCCTCCTGCCGGCAAGGCCCTGGAGGAGGGGCTGAGGTGGGAGGCTGCGGAGGGCTTGCGCAGTGTTTGAGGGTCTCTGCCCCAGGGTGCGGTGCCGGGAGGTTGGATTACTCGTTGAACCTTGATCCGATTGGACTTTCTGAACGACATGCCATGTGCCAATTCTGTGCACAGTCAGGCCCTTCGGGGCTTTGTAAAGTCTCCTGGAACCGGTGTGGTTGTATTTGTTTTTGGTTTATATAGTTGTCTCCCCCAACCCCCTCCAATTGGTCTAATCAAGCATTTCATTGCTTTAAGAATGTACTGGTAACCCCCCTAGTGGTTCACTTGGCCGCACTTAATCCAGGCCATCTCTGGCCCTGCATCCTTGTAAATCAGCCTTCAGGCTACCTGCCTGCTCCGTTCTTCTGAAGGTAACTAGGGTGTCTGACAAGGAAGTTGCTGGTGCTGTCTTTCCTGGATATCGGTGGACCCCGTCCTGGATGGCTAGCTGGCCTCATTCCCACCTGCTCAGACCACAGCTCCTTGATTCATAGATTTTGCTGTATAAGCATCATTTTCATCACTGCCGTGTGTGGAGGAACAGCCTCACAAAGCCTGGAGAACCTTAATGACTGCAGGGATGTGTGACTGCTCAGAGGCAGAGCGGATTACACCCGATCCCTGCTATCGCTGTGAGATCAGATTTGCAGCCACTTAGGAAAGAAAAGTGTTTGTCCCCGTGTTGGGCCAGCTCTTGCTTTTATGACCAGATGTGCAACAGCAGCAGTTAAAGTGCGGCCGATTAGATCCAGGGTGTGTCATAAATCCTCGACAGCAGGCATTCGCAGCGCTGAGGCGAGTCAGGGCTCTGGGGGTGACTTTTATGGATGCCAATGAGGATGCCTTTTAAATGAAACTGCCTGGTTTGATATTAGGACTCGAAGCTCTTAAACTCTGAGGTCAGGAGAGCCATAGCGTTCCCTCCAATAATTAGGAACAGTCAAGACAGAGACAGAGACCAGAGCACCCGGGCTGAAACCTGGATGCCCGCCCACAGGAGGGTCCACAGGAGGGTCGGCACAGAGAGGCCCTCGGGCCGATGGTGGGGAACTCCTTAGCTGCTGGGCCTGACTGATGTCCCAAGCCACAAGGCCCTCCTGCCCTGGCTTCTGTAGTTGGAAGTGCCCTCTTAGGGGAAAGCTGTGGATCTTCAGGGAACTCTTTGGTTAAGGTTACAACTTTTTTAGTATGCTAATTTCGTAGAAGCGATGGAGCCTAAGTGGGAGCTTTAACCAGGCTTGGTTATATCCTAGCTACGTCTTTTTCTTTTCCTCACTTTACCTTTGGTGCTTTCGACCTCTCAAACATTCGTGTGCACACATGAGCAGACACACGTGTTGAGAAGGTGACAAGGGGAAGCTGTGTCTTGAGCATGTGATTCCTCCATTGTTACGTACACCATGGGCAACAGTAAGGGTACCTGGTATGCGCCTTTGGTGGGTCGCTTTCCTGAGCCCTTGTGCTTACAAGAGGAGAAGGTAGATTCTCTTGTGGGGAGGGCGCCGTTTTGCAGGAGAGGAAAGCAAGCTCAGGGAGGCTCGAATCCCTCCCGGTGCGCTCCTGTGACTCTGGGAGTTTAAGTGGGCTGAAAGAGTGTGTGCTTTCTATGTCACCCAGAGCTATAGGGAGTGCTGGCCCAGCCTGCGAGGCCGTTCCTGTGAAGGGAACGGATGACTCAAAGAGAAAACCCTGAACCCAGATGCGTCGGCTGGGTCTGCAGAGAAAGTGCCAATGGTATTTTTCCGTGTTGGTGAAGAATAACGTTGGAACTTCCGTCTATCTTGAGGGCCTGCGGGTCTCTTCTATGGCTTCTTGGTAGCCCCACAAGTATGGCTGTGGTTCAGAGTGATGGCATTCTAGGAAGAGCAGAGACATCTGGCTTGTTGTGGAATTCCCTTAGGTCTCTTCTATTAATCTTTTGAGTGACAGAGGCTTAGAGATTGGCATCTGTTCCAGCTGGCTTTCTAGGAAACCAAGAACATGCCCTCTTGGTTTAGCTTTATCTGGCTCACTAATTGAGCTTCCCTGGGGCCGGGACCCCAAACCTTGCCCCCTTATTTGCTTCCTGCCTTTCTTCATAAAATTCCTGACATTTGTTTGACTCTGGGAACCAGCAGCTATCAAGTATCAGATTGGAGGCTATTATGTAGGAAGCACCTGATTTTGGGGTCTTTTAGCTCTGAGCAGCCGCTTGGCTACCTGGGACGCTGGTCAAGATTCTTTTAATTACAGAGCAGACTGCCATTTCTTTAATCCCACACAATTTACTGAAAATACTTCAGGGGAGGTTGTGGTGGGGAGGGGCTCCCTGGGCCAGTTCAGTCTGGTTGATCAGTCTTGGCCAGGCCCAGTCCACTGTCTATCTTTGTTTAATTCTCCGTTTGCCCTTAAAGACCAGGTGAGGGCAGGGGCTGAGCCCATCTTGTCCATCCTTGCATCCGCAGAACTCAGGGTGAGGTAGGAATTTGCTCCTTTGGTCTTTGTGGAATGAACGAATAAATACAGCTAATGTGTATGTGCTAATGATCCACAGATTCCACTTTTTAATGCTTTACCATGAGCAGAGGCAGGAAATAAAGATATGTGAAGTTCGAGAAGTGGGAGCAAAGGAGAAGATGGAGCGATCTGGGTTAGAAGTTGATCGCCCCAAGGTGTTGGGTGCACGCTGTCTTTGTTCTCCCTGCTCTTGGTTACTTGGTTCAATTTCACGCCTGGCTCCAATATTGCTTTTTAAGAACTCTTCATCCATCTTCTAATGTTTGATTAGAATCCATAAATCTCACCTTGGAACAACTTCTGTAAATGGTGCTCTTCCACGTTCGCATCTTTCTCCGGCAAACATTGTACCACCAGGTCAGCATCTTTGTTTTCTTGGCAGGAAGGTATCTCCAGGCTTTTTCACGCTTGATCCTGGCTATTCCTAAGCACACTTGCAGACCTGTTGCGGGCAGAGTAGAGATCTCACTCGTCAATGTCCTTGTCCCATTGTAAAATATTCTGTTTTTATTTATTGAGATCAAATGGGCCGAATAGTGACAGCCAGCCTGGAGCCATGCTGTTATCTAAACCAGAACTGGTTGCTTATGTGCTGGGCTTTCCATTTTTATTTACACTTCTGTTCTTTTTGGGTTTGGTACCGGGAATCGAACTCAGGACCTCACACTTGCCAGGTAGGACCTGCGCCACTGAGCCGAATCTCTGGCCTGGCTTTTGTTCTTCTATAAACTGAGTGTCTGACAAGAAGTTTTCCATGGGGGGGGGGGAATTCATCGGAGATGCTGCTTAGGCGTCAGGCCCAGAACCTGACTTAAACCTTTTGTTAGAGCTGATATAAAACTAGAGAGACAAACTTAGCTAGAAAGAGGAAGCAGTCATCCCACAGCCTATGGGCAGTGCAGTCAGAGTGGAAGGCTCCTTGCCGTCACCTCAGTCCTTCCTGAAGCTGAACACTTACCTTTCTTACAGCCCAGGAGCTTCATTCCTAGATACCTGAGCCCAAGAGAAACTTACCTCGCACAGGAGATGTGTGTGACTGAGTCCATGAGGCTGCAGACTGGAAGAAGCCCAAGCGCTCAGCAGTCTGAGAAAAAGGCATAAACCGTGGAATTCAGAGTGCAGAGCTATATGCAGCCCAGACAAATAAACAAGTGACATGCAAAATCTGGCATGAATAAAATAGTAAGTCAAGGAATATTCTAATAGCCGTATCACGAGTTCCTTCATCAACTCACAAATAATTAACATGAGGAAAGCTTTCTGGGGAAGCACAGACACAATGAAAGAAAAAAGGAGGTCAAGAAAGGATGGCTCCTGACTCCACGTGGAGTCAGGCCGAGGCCGGAGGCAGACCGCTGGGAAGCAGACGGCTAGTGCGAGTTAGTGTCAGAGCTGCACATTGAGTGGGAGAGAGGGGATGCGTTTGAAGGCAGTCCTCCTTTAAGAAAAGCCTAATAGCTGATTAAATAAGAGGGAAATGTGGGCTCTGCATAAATCAGCATCGAATGTGTCGTGAACCAAGGATTACGGTTAGTTCAGTTCTCTGCACCTGAGGTCAAGCGCACATTCCTGGAGCCAGGCACTCTTTCCTTGCCGCCTCCTGTTCCCCCTCCCCCTTCCTTTCCAGATGTGTACGTAGCCCTGATCTAAAATACCCCACTGGGGAATGATTATTGGCTTTTGTTTCAATTATTGGCCAGTCAGACTCAGAGCAGGCCCAGGCACTGGCATAAATACGGACATCAGTTAGCCTCGGCCCAGCTGGCAGTGGGCAGTCTTCCCAATCCTTATTCAAGAGGTCTGCCCTGTGCATCTAAACCCCCAGCTGGCATGGAGAACCACTCACTACCAGATGCGGCCCCAAAGCCTGATTTGCCAGTGGGGGTGGAGGTCGCGGGTGGGGGCGGGGAGGCCTGTTTCTAGTTGACACCTGTCATCCTCCCTACCTCCTGCGCCCCCCGCCCTGCTTTGCAGAGGCTGGGGGTGGGTGCGTGGCTCTCCTTCGCAGGTACAGGGCACCCTTTCTCCACAGATCACATAGAGATTTATTGTTACAGCAGCCAAGTTCTGGCATCGTCACCAGTGGTGGGGGGTGTCAGCGCAGAGGGCCCCCTTCTTTCTGTGTTTGTCACTGCAGAGCTGTTTGGGAGAGGACAAGGGTTGAGTTGCTGATGAGAAATTGATCGTGGTTGCTGGTGAGGCCGGCCAAACAGAGTTAGCATTGTGCACAGGACCCGCTCTGCACCGCCAGGAGTCGCCGGGGCGAGCAGAGAACTGGATCTCCGGGAGTGCCTCGAGCCATCTCTATAGAGACCCAAAGCAGTGTGGATCCCTATAGCAACGGACTGGGCCTTGCTTTGCATGTGGCGTTATTCTGAATTCAGTTGCTAGGTCCCCCTGGGACCTCCACCCACGCCTGTCAGGTGTGCAGCTCTGCGCCCTTCCAGGGTGCTGCCTGGGTCACTCGTGGCCTCCCTGTTTTTTGAGCCAAAGCAAGGCAGCCTGGTTTCTGTGGCAGCTGATTCCCTGTCAAGAGGACCAGGGCTGGTGAGGTCCCCGGAGGTAGCATGTCAGGTGCAATGAAACCGGACCCACGCCCTGTGCCTGTGAGTGGTAGATTAGATCCTACGAGCTTTGATTTGCAAAATCATGGCAGCGGACAAGAAACTGGACCTTCTTCCCAGAACAGTTTATTTTTAGGGCTAGATAAGCATCTCTGAAACAGTGCTGGGAGTTCTAATAATTTCTGTGGGTGTTTATTGGGCATTTTTTTTTTTTTTTTTTGAAGAGTTCTGTAGAGTCCCTGGGAAGGGGACATAAAAGTAGGTAGTAAGCAAGAGGGCGAGGGGAGCGTTCTTATTAGAGGACTTAAGTCGCTCTTAGGTAAACAGTGACACTAGCTGGGGCAATAACCATAACCTGTGTGTTATCTAACAGAACTTTTTGCAAGGATAGAAAGTCGGATGAGAACTTTTTTAAGTTAGCTACATGGGACTTAAATGTTAAATGTCAAAGTTAAATGTGGTGACTATAACTAGAAACTGAATTTTAAATATAAGTGTTCATAGCCACACCACACGCCAAAGTGAAAAGACAGAAGGTTGACTTTAGTTAGTAGGGTTTTTTTTTTAAACGAGCAGAACACATTTATTAGGGGAAAGAAAGCTCCTGTCCAAGAGAGGGACAGGAGGGGGTCCTGAGTCGGTGGCCTAGTTTGTAGAGGTCTCTGCTTGCTGCTGGCTGCATCCCAGGCAGACAGGTGGAATGGTCCATGGCAAGGAGGCAGGCCAGAGCCGCGAGGGGCAAGGACAGCTCTTTCTCGCCCTTGAGTCTTACCCCAGCGATTTCAGGCAGGGAGCACTCACCCGCCGATCCTAGCGCTCTTGAGCCTCGCACCGCACCATGAATCAACCCAGTGTCACACACACCGATCCAGCCACTGCAGGATACGTCACGCCTGTGATGCTCTGAGGGGACATCCAGCCCAAGCCCCAACGCTGCACATGGTCCTCGGCTGCCCTGAGCCTCCTAGCGTGTCCTGAGCTTTCCGCCCCTGTTCTCCGCCTATCAGCACGCTGCTCCTCTCCGAAAGATGCATTTGCTGCCTCCGCCTTCCCGGACTTTCTCCCCAGGCCGAATCCTTCCGCTTTCCCGTGCTTCGCTCTGCAGCAGGGTCTCCCAGGCGCTCTGAGTTCCAGCCGAGCAGGGGCGCCCTCAGCAAGGACGCGGATGCAGACAGACTGAGGTTGGGGTCTGGATCCACCCCCCTGAGGCTGGGGTCCGGATCCACCCCCCTGAGGCTGAACTAGTAGTAGTCTAACCGCTTAGTTCTCAGGTCCTGGCTGTCGCCAACCGACATCACAGTATCTATGTCCCCAAGTGGGTGGAGGACAGGATGGATAATGTTAGTTGTATTCACTTCCTATTGCTGTGGTGACAAATTATTGCAAAATGAATGACTTCAACGACGTATATTTTTGGAATTCAGAAATCTGACATGAGTCTTAAGGGGCTAAAAAATCAGGATTGCGTTGCTCTCCGGAGATCCAGAGAGGATTTCACTTTCTTACGCTTTTCAGCCTCTAGAGCAGTGGTTCTCAACCTTTCTAATGCCGTGACCCCGCAATAGAGTTCCTCATGTTGTGGTGACCCAAACCAAAAAATAATTTTGGTGGCTACTTCAAAACTGTCATTTTGCTACAATTATGATTCGGAATGGCTTTAGGCGACCCCTGTGTTTTGGTCGTTCCACCCCCATCAGGGTCGCGACCCACAGGTTGAGAACCCCTGCTCTAGAATCTGCCCGCAGTCCTTGGCTCGTGGGCCCTTGCCTTTCGGTTGGTCATGGCCAGTCAGGCCCTTCTCGCGCTGCCAGCCATTTCTCCTGCCACTCCTTTGCCCATTTAAGGACCCACGGTGGTTAGATCAGGGCTACCAGATAAGGCAGACTGGTCTTAGTTTAAGGTTAGCTGATGAGCAGCTTAAATTCCAGCAACACCCTTAAAACTTTTCTTGTCCCATAACACAGCATGATAGGAATTAGGAAGCAAACATTTTGGGGGGATCGTTTTCCTGCTTCCCATATTCACGAGGAGTCCGGTGTAATACCTGGCTCCTGTTGGCGCGTGTTCACTGCGGGACACTATATCTGTTACATTTTTTTCTTTTCAAGTGGGAGTCTCTTCTGGCAAAGTTGCTTAGTAGACTCCTTCCTGCCCAAGAACAGGTGTTTAGTAAAGGTTTATTGAATAATGGAATTTTCAATAGCTGTAGATGTTTTCTTTCCTTATAAGGATATACTGGACAGTAAAAAAGCAAACCAGAATGTATGGTTTCCTTTGAGTAAAAAAATCTGATTGTACTTAAGAGAAGTTTGGTGGCGTATAGGTTATGCAGTTAGTGGCGGTTATCCTGGGGCTGCCTAGTTTCTACGGGATGTATTTCAGTAGTTACTAAACCGATTCTGTTCATAATACACATCTTTTAATTTCAGGGAAAAGTAATAAAGATTAAAACATATGTGACTAAAAAGAAATGCCCCTGAATCTGTCGGGGTTCAGCCTCATTACTGAATAACTTTTGACAAAGTTTCCATCTCATGCATTTATTCTGTGCTTATAGGGGTGGAGTGACTTCAGGGCTAGTGACAGTGAGTGTCAGGCCTCCCTGTCACTGGCAGCATGCTTTGAACCCCTGCTGCCTCAAAGGAGAGTCTTCAGTTAGCCCTGGCAGGACATAGCTGTAAAAACGTATTCACTGATGCTGGGGGAATATAAATTGGCACGATCACTTTGTAGAACTGTAGTTGAAATGACACACGCTCCTCGCCCTTGCCATTCTGTCTTCCCTTTATATGCCCAGGAGAAAGTCACTTCAAAGTATGGGAAGAGATACAGTTAAGGGCTGTTCATAATGGCATTCTTTGGTGGTAGTAAAACATTGGAAACTAGCTACATGCTCATCAGTGGGAGCACTGAAAAATAAATTGTGGTATATCCAGATAACAGACTACTACACAGCCCTGAAAAGGATTAATCTGAAGCTATACTCATTATCCTCATTTTTGTAGATCAATTTCATAATTAAAGTGCTGAGCTAAAAAAAGGCACATTGAAGAATAATGCCTACACACGCTACTAGTCATAGAAAGCAAGACAACGTTATATGTCGGAAGGCACATGACAGAGCCAGGGACGGTGATAGCCGCAAAGCTCACACCCTCAGTTAACTCAGGGTGAGCGTCAGGTGGGAGAGGAATATGTGTGAGGCCCACGTAGAAGGCTGCGACTGCGCTGCTGATGTGTTCGGTTTCCAGCTGGGTGATGAGCACATGACTTCTCAAACTCCCTTTTGTACAAGTTGAATTAATAACACAGTAAAGTTTTTCTTCTATTGCATTTACTCTTCCTGAATGATGTTGAATGGGATTTATTATTTTCTCAAAGTTACTGGGCATTAGTCAAGGAGTTTCAGGACTGACAAATCATATCTGAGATGCGCGGTTGAATTTAAATTTCACATCAATAACATTAAAAAGAAACTTTAAACTGTTTATTTATTTAATTACTTATTTGGTGCAGGGTCTTGCTACCCAGATCAGACTCAAAGTGATCCTCCTGTCTCAGCCTCCTCCATGCTGGGATTACAGGTGTATGCCAGCCACCATTCCTGGTTTCTTTGGCTGGTATGACACATCTGAGGTTCTGGGGCTGGCATGGCATGTGGTACCGGGGATCAAACCCAGGTCCTTGTGCTTGCCAGTCACATGCTTAGACTGCCCAGCTGTCTGCCCAGCCCCTAAATAACATTTTATAATGTTATATAGAAGTGTCACCCAAATAAAAACTAATTCATTATTTACCTGAAATTTGAGTGTAAATGGATATCTTCTGTTGTAACTGACAACCTTACACTAGGGTTTCTTTTCTAATTAAAAGAAGTAAAGATGTAATTTTTTTTTTATTTTAAAGTATTACTCTCTTTTTCTGTCATGTCTGGTAAATACCTTTAGTGTGTGTTTTACAAAAGCACTGTGGTTCCGTTTATAGTACAATTTTTCATCCTTATGTAGCTAAGCCATCATGGTGGCTTTTATCTTTCATGTTAGACTGAGAAAGGTGTTACCTTATTACTGTCTCAGAAGCCAGAGTCAACAGGTTCCTAAAATCTTTGATGTGTAAATGGCAGGAAGCACGCCACATGCCCGTCATCCATGGTGTTTGCTATGTATTTGTGTAGTGTTTTCATTGAACTAAACCTTGTGGACAGTGTGTGTCTTGTGTTTCAGAAATTCCTAGTGACATCTGTGAGGAAGATGCCTCAGCTGGGAGCGCTCTGTGAGGGTCATTACTGGGAGAAATTTGTAAAAAAAAAAAAAAAAAAGTGCTATTTAGTAAGCATGCTATTCTGGAAATGATGTTAGGGCTTTGGAAAAGAATTTAGACTTTCATCTTTGAGTCCTTTTCATTTATTAAAGAAAACTTTTTTTTTTTTTTATCATGAAAACTTGGGGGACCTGCAGACTGGTGCACTTGTTTAACTGTCTGCTCAGGCAAATGCAGTCAGGCACAGGGGATCAGGGTTCGATCCCCAGCTCTACAACTGAAACCCGACATGGCCTGAGGGCATTGTCAGACAGACCAAAAACAAAACAAAACAAAAAATCCCCAGCCTTCTCATGAAAACTTCCAATATACACACAAATAAAGCGCTCACATAATGAACTTACCCCAGCTCTCCCACCAGACCATTGTGGTCAGCTTTGTTTCTTCCACCATTTTCCTGATCCCCCTTTCAGAATATTTTGGAACAAGTCTGGCATTTTTTCTCACTGTCCGTAAGTATATCCCTGTGTGGATGTCCCCAGTTTATGATGGCTTGAATTATGACTTTTCAATTGTGCAAAAAAGATACATATAGGGTGGAAGCTGTACTTTGATTTCTGACCTTTTCTGGGGTTGGGGTTGTGCAGCATAATTCTCTTTGGTGATGCTGGTTAGGGACAGTGACCCATAGCTCTGTGTCAGACATCTGACCCTAAGCGTAAGTAGGCAATGCTCAGTAGGTAGGTTAGGTGTAATGAAGGTAGTTTTTGTTTTATGATATTTTCAACTTCTAAATAGTTTATTGGGAAGCATTGTAAGTTGAGGAACACCCACATGTCTGAAAGATTCGGGTTTGCTGAAAGCACTAACCACCAAACTGTATCATGAGACAATTAACAATATTTCCTAGTATAATATCATCGAATGCTTAATCAATACTCGCATCTCCTCAGTTATCCCTTAAACATGTTTTTCTGTTTATTTCCATGAACGTGCAAAAGATCCACATCTGCAGTTGGTTGATCTGTCCCTTGGGTCTTTTAATCTACGGGTTTCCTCTGTATTCCCTTTTCCTTTGTAAGTTATTTGTTGAATTAAAATGTTGCATAGTTTAACAGATTGTTTAGATGAAAACCTTAGTGACCATGAAGGAAATAAAATCAAATAATTGAAGTGACGCTAAAGAAAAAGAATTAACAAGTTGTGCTATGGTTTTTTCCCACCAGACTTTGCTGCTTGCATTTCCATTGAGATTTTCAACATGTTCCTCTACCCTTCATATCCCTTGTAGAATGGTGGGCAGACCTAGAGGTCTGACCAGCTAGAGGTCTAGTATGTGTTTTTTGGCTGGTGTATTTCATGGGTGTTGTGAGTGTACTTCCTTTGTGAAGCACATGCCATCTATGGTGTTGGCCCTCACTGAAGACCATGGACGGACCCATCCGCTTACTGACTTTCAAACAATGACTATAAGCAGGTGCCCTGAAGAAGGCTGTGACATCTGTGTGGCACTGTCCTCACCTTCCTTGTCCCTCATGTTTCCATGTAGGGGTATAGAGTGGCTGGCCCCTCCTCAGTGGCCTCATTGGGAAGGTTGCTTGAGATTGCTGAGCTTGGAGGGGGAAGCTCTTGGTTGGTGGCTTTGGAGGGAGAACCACCTAGGTTTTGGGTGAAAGTTACAAGGACATGAAGCAGGGGGTTCTTTCCCTGGTGCTCACTGTGGGGGCGGAGGCTTTGAAAGTAAAACTAGATCGGTTGCATATGATATTTGGTATGTTGATATATCAATTGGGGATTTACATGATAAGAAACATGTCCAGAACTGGATTTGTAGGTTGAAAGGGATTCATTGGCAGGGACTATGGGCTGAATTGTGTCCTCCTCAACTTCACGAATCTTGTCCCCCAGTGTCAGAATGTGACTACTTAGAGATATGTCCTTTTTTAGTTTTAAAATTTTATTTTGAATTTGTATAGCTTAATATGTATATATATATATATATATATCTCATGTCACTATGAATATGTATATATATATATGTATATATATATATATATATCTCATGTCACTATGAACAATTTGTATTTTTTATGTAGCAGTTAAAAATAAAGTTAACTTAAATAAATAATACATTTTACAATGACAGAACAATTTGACCACTTAGTTATAATTGGACAGAGTCTTTACAAAGGTAAGTTCAAGTGAGACTGATAAAATGGCTCTTAGTCCAGCCTGGGTGTTGTTCCTGTAAGAAGAGGTTAGGATACCCGAGGAGCAAGGCCTCCCCGGTAGGAACCAATCTGGTCGGGCACCTTTGTCTTGAATTTCCAGCCTCCAGAACTGTGGGAGATAAATTCTTGTTCTTTCACTCCCGTGGCCTGTACTATTTTGTTATGGCTCCTGAGCAAACTAATGCAGTGGCTTTCAGGATTGGCTGATTCGGTGGCCTAACAGTGTCCTCCAGCCTTTACACTTTTCTGCTTTGCGTTTTGCTTTTTTGCCCTAGTGCTGGGATTAAACTCAGGGCTTCAAGCATGCTAGGCAAATGGTCTCCCATGAAGCTATAGCTCTTGTCTGCTTCTTTAGTTTGAGATCAGATCTCACTGAGTAACCCAGGCTGGCACTGAAGGTGAACTCAGGAATCCTCTCGCCTCAGCCTCCTGAGGGCCAGGGTTCTAGGTGGATACCTCCATGCCTGGTTTATAGTCTTCGTCTTACTCCAAGTCCGGCTGTTCTAATGGTGGCAAATGGCCTCTTAGTGGCTCCACGTTTCATATTTCAGCATCATTCCTTCTAGGAGAACAAAGGAGAATTACTTCAAGCTGCTCCCGGTGAGGGGAGAGTCATCCTTCGGAGATGGTGTCAAAGCACAAGGCTCTTAGGCTCTGTAGTAGAGCAGGCGCCCATCCTTCTAACCAAGCTCTTTGGCCAGGAGAGTGTTGTGCTGTGAGGACAGATGGGGCTTCTCAGACACACCCCATGGGAGCAGCAGGTGGCAGGATTGCCCATTGTTTGGAACTGGCAGCTGCCTTAGTCACTTTTCTTGCCCTGCTGAGATGAAATACCCGACAACCAAAGTTAGTGGAGGAAAGGTATAGTTAGCTCACAGTTTGCAGAGGTTTCAGTCTGTAATCTGCTGGCTCCAAGGCAGGGTGGTGAAAGTCAGCAAAAGCAAGAAGAAAAGCCTCTTCTGCCCCTGGTGGTATATTCAGTCTACCAGGATTGGGGCGGTGCCAAGCTGGTCATGGGCTGATCTAGCAATGGACTGACCCTTAATGCCAGCCTGGCACCGTGAATGCATCCCTCCAGATGCCTCCACCTCTGCAGGAACCCCACCTCGACTGCACGAGGCTTTGGAGGGACATCTAGACACAGCCGTGGCAGCAGCCACGTTAATCCTGCTTGCTCCTCTTGGTCACATGGTGGCTGGGCGAGATGGAGGGATGCCGGGTGACAAGCATGTGTCTGCTTTGGAATCTGAGACCTTTAGAGACTGGCGGGCTGAGCCCCGTGAGAGGTTGTCCTCTTGCTGTTGGGCTGGGTCCTTCATCTCTGAGACAAGGAAGAAATGACCTTCAAGCTGGTCTTGGGGCACCATGCTGAGAGGAGGAGCTGACAGGGACGAGGAAGCATGTAGAGAATTTATAAACTTTCAGAGCGGAGTACGTGGCCCGTATGCAACTGATTCAGGAAGGCTCCAGATGAGGAGAACCGGTCCCATGGGCCCTTGGTGGGAAGATTCTCACGGATGCCTTCTTGTTAGGCAAGGGACTGAGGGCCCTGCAGGGTGCACGCGGCCAGGCCGGGGTGCTGGGCCAGGCCCAGAGCTCAGACCTCTCCCTCTGTTGCTCTGCGCATGACTTTCCCTCTCAGAGACGTCCTGGAACACTTGAGAAAGTGGCAGGATTCCAGCCAGAGGCAGGAAATAGTTTGCATTTTCATAGAGGATTGTGTTTCTGAATTGCTTTGGGCCAATTCAGCAATTTCCAGTGGTTGGGACCGGTGGCCAAAACCTCAGGACCTGTGGAATCTTCACCACCCTCGCCACCTGACCCTCACTGCGTTTCCTAGCGTTCTCCATCCCCTGAAAGGGGAGTGGTTGTGGTTTCTACAAATGTTGGCAGTTTGGGGTAGCAAGTGTGAAGCATGGCCAATTGGACAAGTAGCCAACCACACAGTGTGAAGGAGGAGAAGTAAATCTTAGAATGATAAACTAGAAGACTTCTAGTATATCTAATACATATATATATATATATATATATATATATATATATATATATATAGTATAAGAACTAGTATAAGAATTAGTATAAGAACTCAAAAGAAGAAGAAGAAGAAGAAGAAGAAGAAGAAGAAGAAGAAGAAGAAGAAGAAGAAGAAGAAGAAGAAGAAGAAGAAAAGTGAAAAGACAACCAAAGAATAAGGAAGGATGGGTCAGCCAAATAGCTCAGTGGACTAAAGCACCTGCTTAGGCAGTGCTCAGCAGCAGGGGTTTGATCCCCCAGAGTGCCATGCCGACCTCACCCCTAGGGCGCTCTGAGATGGCAATTGAGACTGGGGTGGTGGCACGCGCCTGTAATCCCAGTGCTTAGGAGGCTGAAAACAGGAGAATCACTATGAGTGCCATCTACATAATGAGACCCTGTAGAACCTGTACCCTGTAGCCCCTGTACTAAAAAGGAAAAAAAGATATTCATAAATCTTATATTTAACAAAGGATGTGTATCTGGAATATGTTGTTTTAAAAAAATAAAGTAAATCTTAGTGTCGGCCTATAGCGCTTGTTCACAGCAACGAGATCTGTGCAGATCCACATCAGGCTGAATGGTGGGCGGCCTGCTCTGGAGAAGCCGTGTGTGATGGTCAGCCTAGAGGCTTCTGGGAGGCCTTTGAAAGTCAGTGCTGTCCAGGGGTCTGGAAGTGGGGGTGCTTTGCCTGTCTTGAGGATATCCTTTCCCTGCTGCTCTTCAGAAAGCCTTTGGAGAGATTTATGACTTGGAATCAGGGGCTGACTGGGGGCTAACACGCTCCATTTCCTTCCTTTCATGGTCTCCCAGCTTTGAGGACCCCATGGTATGCTCCTGTACTCTCCGCGTGGTGCGATGCTATACGCACTTCTCTGTCAAGGTGCAGGCTCAGAGGGAGGCCCACCTGTGGCTGGTTCTGTCCGTACGTCTTCCTTCTGCAAAGCGGTGTCTACTTTGACGATGAAATGTGTCTCTCGGCTCCTTGCTGGGTGGTAGGGTAGAGGTCTGAGCTGCTGCTTTTGGACTGACTGCCTGCTTTCCTGCCCATGTAGAGGTCAGTGTTGCACACTGGTTTGGGGCCGGAGTGACCTGGGATTAGGTCACAGTTTTTTTCTAGTGGTGTTCTCCTGAGCGAGGGACGTAAGCCCTAAGCTTCACCTTCACCATCTGAGTGGAAGATAGGACTTTTCTCTTTGCGTCACTGGGAACTTACTGGTAGGAGGGAGGAATGGTAGGGTGCTTGGGAAATGTTAGCTTTTGCTAAAACTACTAGATATAACCAAAAAATGTATGAGAAATGCTCCTTACAAGATTCTGTTCCCTTTAGTTTTCCCCGTTGGGGTTAAAGCTGAATGATTCTAGCCATACGGTGGAGATTTGTAACCTGCACTCTGATTTCCTTTTGTGAAAAGAAAACTCACTTTTGCGTGTGCACGCGTAAGTCACGTGCTTTCACTTTCCCAGCCAGGTGTG
>PVJA010027619.1:0-28408 GCA_004027025.1 Myocastor coypus | reverse complement strand
AGAATGCTGAGCTGTAGAAGGCTTAAATCAACAGCATCCAACATGCCAGTTTTACCAATAACCCACTGCGATGATCAAACACTGGATTATGTATACAACTACCTTCTCTTGGTTCAATGAGGAGAAATTTGGTTATACTAATAATGATTTGAAAAATTATAATATCTACATCCTGTGCTTTGTATAACTAATAGGAGGACCACAATATGCATTGTATCAAATATCGAAATGTACTACTACCATGTTTTGAAACTGTCACATTGTTATACATTGTTACTTCTTATTAAAAGTAATAAAAAAAAAAAAAACCAAATGCTAGTCTCTGGTCTTAATTAGGCAAATGAAAACAGGTAATGATTTAGAAATAGGTTTAACAATATACTGAGGAGCTCAGTGGAGTATAATGGTCTTATTTTAGGGGATTATCTTTTCAACCCTATCTATGTTGAGATGGTCTTAGCTCTTTGTCACTATGTTCTGTCCCTCTCTGGGGGGGCAGTCTCCACCTCTATGAGCAATTCTCTTGGAACCTTTTCTTCCATCACCTGGCCCCATAGGTGATACATTAGTTACAGATGGATGCTGATCAAAATTTGTGCTTGCTCCTCCTTCCACACAGAGACATGTCTTGGGAAGAGCTTCTGAGCCAGGGAGCACAATTTTCAGCCCCTTGTACCTTACAGTGTGCTTGCTTCACTGGGTTTTACCAGCAGACTGTGAGAAGTAACATGGGACTCATCCATTTCACAGAAGGTAAGCCACCCATGTGCCACTCCCAGGTATGTCTTCTTCTCGTGGTTGGTTGCAGATGATGAGGTACACTTAGAAAATGATGGGAAAGCCTACATGGTTTAAGAAAAAAAAACCCAGAATTCTTGGGCCACAGAGAAGAGCTTTTAGCTGAACAAGAACATCTCTTCTGAACTATTATGTAAGAAATAAACTTACCATGTTTGAGCTACTACAGAGTTTGGGTTCATTGGATACAGCAGCAAATGCCATGCTGATGCTTGCATGTGAGAAGAAAGTACTTGTTCTCTTGTTGGTGTTGTAATGTACACTGGACTTGCTGCATCAACAGATTACACTTTGCTTTCCAACTTCCAGTCTTCTACAAGTTATGATCTCAGCTGCGAAGATTGAGAGGAATAGATGTTTTATTGGCCCGAGCTTGTTTGGGGGAAGTCCAAGCATACTAACATATATTATTAGAGAATAAAGATATTTATCCAGGGCAATAGAAAAAAATTCATTCAGCTTCAGTGGCAGGAAATCTTGAAAATATGAAAACACATTTATGGGCGCTTCATTGTTACCATCACAGAACTGTGAGGGACACAGTTCTAGCCTCTGGCTTTTAGAAGGTGAGGACCAGTTTGGCAGCAAGTCAGGCTTTTAGGTCACTGGTGCTGCTCAAGAACCAGGATGAGGACTTGGGCACTGGAATCTCCAGGAACTGCAGGAAAAGGTCACATGAAACCATTTTCAGGGTTGTCTTGATACCGATTCATACAAGTGTCTGTCCTAAAATGGCTAGTTCTAAAGGAATGAGAATTTCTTTGATAAGTCTAGAATTTAAAGCGTAAGAGGAAAGTAACTTTAATTTCTGCTATATTTTCAGTTTTTTAATCCATATTTTATTTGATCATCCTATTACATCTTGGAGTCCTTACTACTACTACTACTACTACTACTACTACTATTACTATTATTTTGCAGGACCAGGGTTCAAACTCATGACCTTGTACATGCCAGGCAGGCATCTATGCCATGGAGCTATCTCCCTAGCCCCCAGAGTCCACATTACTATCCTTATAGTAATTTGACAAAGGACAGAGTTGGTGTTTGTAGCAAACTGTGTTATTACTCAATATATTATAATTTAATTTTCTGTTCACTGTACTTTGTTGGCATTGGTGTTTTGGTGAATAAAATATGATTAGGGTGCTGTGAGTGAAAACCTTAAACCCAACACCTGGCTCCCCTCTCTTCTCTCTTCCACAAGATCAGTTGCCTAGCCTGAGGCTGCAGCTTTTTGGTGGGTCCCAAGACAAAGGCCCCATGAGCCAGAGCTGCAGCTGGCCTACAGTCAACATGTAGCCTGAGTGAGAAATAAACGTGGTTATTGCATGCTGGTGAGACTCGAGGCTGTTTGTTGTCGCACATAGCTTAGCTCAAGCTGATGTGTGCAGTGACAGAGAGACAGGTTCTGCCTTGGAGCACAGTAGGACTTCCTAACATTGTACCGCTTCCCAGCAGGAAGAACACAAGGCTTAGCTACCGTGTACATGTAGAGTATGGCCTCTCTTCCTCCTTCCTTTTACATACGCTGAGGGAAAGCTTGGAAAGTGCTGGGAGAGAATGGCCAGCATCTGAGGATACCAACCTATCAGAGAATATGCTATAAGCTGCTCAGTGTCAGTGTCAGCCTCCTCATCATGGAGCCACTGAGGGACAAGAGGGAGCACAGTGAGGCCAGCGAGGAGCCCCTGTGCTTTATAGAGCCTCTCGCGAGCTCAGCTGGTGTGATCTGGTGGACAGGAGTACGGACTTAGCAAGAGGTTCGCTTCCTTTGCTGGCCTCCTTCCCCCACCAGAATCACTGGGAAGTCCCTCATCCCACACTGGAAATACTCACTTCCCTATAGGAGGGGAAGAGTCCCAAGGACTCTCATTCAAAACCATCAGCACATACATGTTTTGATCTGTGTCTCTAGATTAAAGGGAACTTTCCTACTGAGACTGACTGGATAAAGTTGAACAAACAAACAAGCAAACCAACTAAGGGCTGTAATTGCTCTAAAAGTGGTCTGATACTGTTTTGCTTGGTTGCTAAAGCACACATATGCACATCCAGAAGCGCAGCACACATGCACACAGGCATTCATGGCATTTTTCCTCTGTGGATTTAAGCTCAGAAAACAGAATTACCAGCCGCTTTGTTTCACCTCCCTCAACTCTCAGGATCTCTAGCCCAAATGACCTAGAGAATTGTCCTGGAGAATCACTGCCACCTCATCTGTTGCAGGGCTTAGTCCAGCAGCAGCTGTGACTGCCTGGGGCAGAGAACAGATCTGAAGGTTACAGCTGTGGCTTTCACTCTTGGGGACAGGGACCTGCAGGTAAGTAGGTTCACCACTCATTAACTTTTAAGCTGAGCCATTTATCATCTATCCCAAGTGACTGACCACATGTGGCATGTGCGTTTCTTGGCTCCATTTTTGTGTCTCTGGAATTCAGAGGGCCATTTAGTTCTGTTCTAAGACGTATCCGTTTGAGAAGCCTATAAAACAGGTCTTCACCAAGTAGAAAACCTAAATGTTAACACTTAGGTAACACTTAGGATAGTCCACAAAAAAGGCAAGAGAATTCTGATTTTGTTTCAGTATGCATATTTTCTCCTGAGATATTTCTTTACTGATAGATTTCCATATTTTCCTGATGATATGAGTCCTTCTCTCACCTTTTGGAACAACAAAAACATCTTCGTCCTAACAAGATACCTGAGGTTATAGTGGCTTGACCAACTCACCAGTTCCAATGGACTTTGTTTTTATTTGTCTTCCCCTTTCTGTGTAATTTTCTGTTGGATTGTAGGAATAACCAGTGTTTGCAAAGAGATTCAGTGCTCCAAAATGCTTTGGTGTGCACTGCGAATCAGTGCTCACCAGTTCTGCCAGAGTAAGTTGGAGAGAGTTTTACCAGGGGCCCCTCGTCTATTGCAGATCGCATAATGATGGCATCATAACTGGCAGGTTTTGCAGATTAAGAACTGAGTCACTTTGGTGTGGTTTTGGGTCAGATGCTCTTTTACTTACAACAATGTTACACAAAATGGGACAAAAGCCAGGGAAGAAAGGAGGAACAATCTGAGAAAAACAAGTTGGGAAGGAAGACAAATCTCTGTTGAGCTAGTAGGTAAAGCGTTGAACCATTTGGAAGGCTGCACTGACTGGGTCGAATGCCCACAGAAGTGGTGAGCCTCTTTGGTGTATCCAAAGTCTGCAAATGGCCCAAGTGCACCATAGGGACCTTCAATTCTATATTTACTGCATGCACTAATTATCAGGGATGATTCATAATGCCTCCTCATGGAAGCAGGAGTTTTTGTATTTTTATGTATCAAAATCTGTCTTGCCCGTCTTTGTCAGGAATACAAAGTTCTAAACACCCTTCTCTTGTCTAGGTCATTTCAGACAGCACTAGGTGTGTTAGTTTTCCACCAAATTGGTTAAATGAACAAGTAGCTTTACCATCCTATCTAAAATACTATAATTTGGTGAAGTGGTTGTTTTCCCAGACCGGAAGCTGTCAGACTCTTATCCTGCACATGGTGTCTATGAGGACTAATTTGTATTTTTATCTTCATGTGTTCCTTATTTTCACCTCTTTATAGAAGACTTGCCTGGGACGTTGCCACTGCCATGAAAAGTGTCAGCTTTCCAGTTGCGCTGTTATTCCCTTTGACATTTCTTGGCTACCTTTAGCATTGCTTCTTTTTTTCTTCCCCCCTCCCTTAGAATATACAGCTTAGTTCATTGACTAAACAGAAGATTCTTCAAGAATGCAGTTGTGGAATGCATTGTGTTTCCCTAGTATTCAGAAGTTGAAGCCCTAGCCCCTAGAACTAAGAATGTAATTAGATTTAGAGACAGAGCCTTTGTAGAGGCAATCAAGTTAAAATGAGGCCACCAGAGTGGGTCTGAATTTAATCTGTCTTTGTAAGAAAAGTAGATGTGCAGAGAGGTATGGGGGCCGCATGTGTGGAGGGAGGGAAGATCAGGAGAAGGCACAGAGAAGGGGAGCCAGCTACAAGCTCAGGAGGAGGCTTCAGGAAAAGTCGGACCTGAGAAATTCTTTATCTTGAACTTCCATCCTCTAGGACTGTAAGAAAATGAAATTCCGGGCTGCATGTGGTAGTATACACCTGGAATCTCAGTACTCATGTTCAGGCAGAGGGATCACCATGAATTCAAGGCCAGCCTGAGATACATAGTGAGACTCTGTCTCAAAACAAACAAACAAACAAACAAACAAAAACTACAAAAGAAAAAAAACAACAACCCAGCAACAACCCCTCAACACCCCAATTAAAAATATATTAAAACCTTTTCTGTTAGTTGGTGACAGTTGGTTTTAGCAACCATGTGTAGCTAATTCCTACAGAAATGGCATCTTACACCTCTCTGCTACACCCTTGCCCTATGGTGTCTCATCAAGGGCTCAGTGCGTAAATTTACACTGCCCTTGAAAAATTGCATTTATTTTATTTTTACCTTTATATATTTTAAAAATCTAGTTATGTGACACAATGTAATCCATTTCATTATGTACTTATTTTGGTTTCTTGGCAAATAGCTCTGTCCTTAATAACAATGATTTAGGCATTTCATTAAATAAATAATGCATGCCCAGGGCAAATATTTTAAACAGTATAAAAGACTGTATGGTGGACAGTAAGCCTCACTCATGCCTCAGCCCCCAAGCTCTTACTTTTCTGTTACAATTATTATTATCATTATTACTAGTGCATTTTCTAATTTTCCAGGTACATCCTTGCTTAAAAACAAATATGTATGTGTGAGTGCATGTACATTATAAAAGTGCTGCATATATTTTTGCAGATATATGCTATTTGCAAATCTTCTCTACATATACACATGTATATAAATATGTACCAGGATCCGATTTTCTAGTTTAATTTCATTTTTGACATGATATTACAATATGCACATGTTTTTATTTATTCAAGACTTAATTTAGGAACATAGCTGGAGATTTGTTTAATGTAGGACATGCAAATTCATTTTAATCCTTGAAATTTGTCTTGCTGCATGTATTTGAAGTGCATTTGTACTATTTCCCCTGCTTCCTCTACCCTAACCCATACATCTTATTACAGATACTTATATGGAGAATAGATAGAAAATATAATATTTTAAATGATTCTGCCATTTAGCTATCTCCTGGTAGAAATAGCTGAGTGACAGGTGTAATCAGGGGATAAGGCTGGAGACATGGGACACAAGGGCAGTTTCTAGACTATGGCACAAGCAGGAACGCTGCAGTGAGACTGTCCTGGATGAACTCTGCATGTGCAGTCACCTGCAGTGGCAGGGTGACATCCATAGCTCTCTTTGAGCTAATTAATCAGGAAAAAAGTGAAAACAGCTTTAAAAAGTATCAAAGTAAACCTGACATTCTAGAGAGTCAAGCTTTTTTCTTGTGCTTGTTCTGTGTTATAAGTACTTGTTTGTTTATATATTCAGTTTTAATTACAAATCAGAGTAATTACATATTTTGCTTTTGTCTTTTGAAGTAAAACAGAAATATTTCTATTTGTTATTGTTTACATAACAATAACTTTATGACTGCATAAAAGCTCATCTGGTTGATACATTATTGTCTTTAATTATAAGAAAGGGCCACGGTACTATCTGAGGTATAATTTGAAAAAAAGTACAAGAAAATAAATGACACATGTTTAATGATATACATAAATATTACTGAGCTGCAAGGTAATTGACTATAAAATGGAAAGCAGCTCACATAAATGGCAATAATGAGTATTCTTTACATTCTGAAATAAAGCCTTGTAGAAGAGGTAGTATAGTAGAGGATATTGTTCAGTTGTTCTGAAAAAGGCAGAGATATCCCTACTTCCTTCAGAGATGATTTTAGGTAATGAAGACACAGGTTCTTTTTTCCTTTTCTGAATCTGGAACTGTACAGAAGCAGAAGAACAAAACAGTATACCTGAATCAGATTAGGCTAATCACACTGATTTCCTAACAGCTAACTGTAAATCAAGAATAGCAGATAGCCCTCTTAATTAATTATATCAACATTATTTATTGAGTCTGTATTATCTGTAAGTGGTGAAACATATAGGGAAGAATATGCTAAGGACTTCTTTTCTAGAGTTTAAAATCAGGACAACATATAAAAAGTAATCCAATGATAAATAAAACAACTACCTGTAGCAAATAGACATCCATGCATATAGGGATCAAGATAGTAATTCTCTACATACAGAGAAATGAACCTCCATGGAAAGGAGAAGGAGAATTTTCAGTCACCAGGGGACAGCAGAGAAAAGGCTCTGAGGTATTGTGGGAGCCAGCATGCTGAGATGACCCTGGGATTGGAGCACTGTGAGAAAAGGGAAAGTGGACCTGGATGAGGTGGCTGGGAGGTCATGAGCACCTTTGTGTCCAGCTGACAACGTCGTGCTAGGAGCCTGGATTTCTTTCAGGGCACAACATTAAGTCAGGTAAAAGTCTGTAGCAGATGAATGACATAGGTCAAGTCAGGAGGGATGAGGGGAAGCTGAGGGTAGATAGGTCATTGGTGTGACCCCATGAGAGGGGACAAGGGCTGGAACCTGAGATGGAGACCAAGGCGCAGGGGATCTGGGTGGAAGTAGAACCACCAGGGAAGGATGAAGTGACCAGGAAGGATGAGGGAAAGGTAGATGCTAATTAAGACTGCATTTTTTGGAGGAAGAAAATCAGGAAGTCTCTTGCGTATATTAAAGCTGGTTGTCCTGTATGAGGCCTCTATGTGCCAAGTAGCCTGGGAGTAAGATGCCTCTGCCTGGTGACCCTCTTCCTCAGGACAAGAGAGATGGCATTTGGGGAGGAGCACAGTGCCCACCACTGAGCTGTGCCTTCCCAGAGATTCTCAGGAGGATCAGAAACAAATGCTTACCTACTAGAGGGTAGCTCCATGGAGGTGTACTGCACATTTTCACCAGTATGAACCCTACAGTGACCAGGGAAGTTATCCAAGGAAGGTTTTCTCCTTCAACTCTTACTTTCTTTTTGCCTGTCACTCCTAGCTCGGGTATCCCCTAAACTCTGCCACCCTCTAAAGAAAGGGAAAAGGTGATGAGTTCCCACCATAAGCAGGATTCTACGCTGGAACTCTGCTCAAGTGCTAGTGTTTGCCACTGTGCCTCCATTTTCATGTGGGTCAGTAACCTTGTGGGTCTTCCCTCAGGCCAGGATCACACACAGAAGCTCTTACTATAAATAGTCCAGGAACTTGTGAGTTAGTATGTGTCAGTTGTAGAGCTGGAAGGAACCTCTGAAACCAAGGATATGATTACTTATTAAAGCCAAGCCTCTTGGTTTGTTTGACACAGGGTTTCACTGTGTTGTTCAGGCTGGTCTTGAACTCACTGTGTTGCCCAGACTGGCCTCACACTTAGAGTGATTATCCTGTTTCAGCCTCCGGAGTGCTGGCATCGCAGGTATGCACCACCGTGCCCAGCTCCAAGCCTTCTATTTTAAAATGAGGAAATGGACTCTTTCACTAGTGCCCTTGAAATGAAAGGCATTTCAGGTTTCCTTTTATCAACCACTCGTTAACTTCTTTGTTCAGTGAAACTCACCAGAACTCATTCAATGCATGAATTTGATGTTCTCTTTGAACCTTAAAAAAAAAAAAAAGACTGGTCCAGTGTTTAAGTCATATTTAATTGGGAAAAGAAATTCAAAATATTTTTAGGCCCTTAGGCATGCATATGCCAAGAAATGCCTCACTAATTTGGCATGTTTGTCAACTCATAGAAATTAGGTAGAATCTATTCAGGATCATCTTTAGTTTGAAACATTTTCTGTAAAGCTCAGACTAAGTTACATTGCGAATGAGTATGAAAAAGGCAGAAGGGCCTATAAATGAGAGAGATGGGCTTTATACTGGCTTAAGAACTTCTGATTCTAAATTTAAGATACTGCTGCCATGTGCCTGAATAATGATAGGCTGACATATATGGTAAATAATTGATGAAGCTTGATCTCCCATAGAGATTGATTTGAAAAACAAGAACCAGAAGTATGAATTCAGTAGGAAAAGACACTGTTTAATCTTTTCTGAGAAATACCCGATGAAACAAACATCATTTTCTGGGTACACTTCTTCTTGCCTGATATTTTGCACCTGATTTATGTGAAGGGTCTCAATGCCTGTTTATGATTTCAGTGAATTGAAACGCCTGCTTTCTCTTCAGCATCCATGAGTCTTGCAGCCAGAAAGAGCTTAAGAAAAAATCCAGGGCATCTCTTTTATTTTCTGAAAATGAAACTGGAGAGGTAAGTGGCTTAGCCAAAATTACACCATGATGAGAGCTAGGCTAGGCCTCAGCGCTGACAGGGCTGATTTGCCTGGTGTTTCAGTTCAAGGTAGCGGAAAACTGCCAATAATATGACCTGGGTGGGATCCATTTAAGTTTCCATTTTATATAAGTTTTATTTTTTATTCTAAAAAATAATCATTGAAAAATTTGGTAACATGAGAAAAAGAAAAAATTGCTACCCATGTGGTCACATTAAACATTATCATTAGTTCCTCCTAAGTGTTTTATATGTACATATAAGATAATTGTTATTTATTATATATATAATTTTCATTTTCAGTTAATGTTTCATGAACATTTTTAATGGATACAGAATATTCAGACAAAAAGTTATGCTTTCATTCACCAAATCTTCCTGTGGCTGTTGGATGCTTAGGATTAGAGTCAAACTTATTTTTTATTGTGCATAGTATTATATGCTATATAAACATTTTAAGGCATATGAGTTTTCTGGTATATGAAATCCTTACTATGTAACTTCATGCAGTTAGAAAGTGGTGGTTATTATTGCTTAAATTGTCAGTCCAATTCACTACTGTTTGCAGGATTAAAATTATTTCAACTCTTTAATAATTGCCTCATTGAAAATGGTACTTGATAGATTTCTCAACTTCTTGGCTGTTGCTCAGTTTTCCTCTGGCCATTTTCCCCTTTCTCATGTCAGCATTTTAGCTTTTGTAATCACTCATCATCCCTGAGTAGGAAGGATATCCTGTCCCATGAATCCTATTTGTGGGTCTCCCTTGCTAAAATGAAAACCCCACGAGAAGGAGGTCTGTGTCTTATTCATTGCTGTACACCCAGGTCTGTGTAGTTCCAGGCACACAGCGGGTGCTCAGTAAACATTTAACAGCTGTATGAATGAATGAGTCAGGGAATGAGAAAATGCGGCTGAACTTTTCCCCCATGTTTGTTCTGTAAATGTGATTTCTAGATGCAGTTGTCTGGTTTATTTCCTTTGTCCATTTACTTATTTGTGTCAGAGCTCTATTGCTTTGTATTTGCTTTTGGGTATGAGAAGGTGCTATATTTTATCTGTCACACTGGACTAGCTGTTCTTCTAGGCTGTGGGTTTGCTGCCAAAGGGAAAAAAGGAGGGTAGAAGTTGGGCCAATGGATGTGCCATCTCTTGTGCATTTTTTCTACTTAAAAAGTGATTGAAAGGTAGAGAGTGGGAATAGGCAGTGAAAGAAAAGGAGAGAAACAGAAAGAAAGGGAGGGGAGAGGAGCCCTATGACAAGCGAGACAGTGTGGTTACTCTGAACAGGCTGCAGAGGGTCATTCATGTGAAAACAGAAAATGAACATTTCGCCCCCTCTGAAGCTGAAAAGGTCAACTAGCCTCCGTGTGCAGTGGGAAACAAATTCTACCCATCCAGACAGAGAAGCAGGCTTCAATTAAAAGCTACACAAAACAGCTGAGTAATCTCTTAATGTATTCCATTTGTAAATGAGAAGTGAAAACACTCATTAGTAATTCTTGAATCCTTGATGAATCAGCACCATCCACAGAAAACAAACACACTCCCTTATTTACATTGAAAGAAAAAAAAAATACACTTACCTAGGTTTTCCCCTCTGAATATATAAAAAATTGCACCTTAAATGGACCGTCTTTGTCTGTTCTATTTGTGAACTTCAGTGATTTTCTGGTCAATTTTTTATAAAGCATTTTGCTCATAAGATGCTAGCTGGCCAGAGCCTTCAGGATACCATCAGCTCTCTTGTCACATAAAGTGGAAGCACAAGCTACATGGCTGGAAATAAGCAGTCTCACTTTGCAAGATTACTGGACCTCTTCTTTGGAAGAGGAGATCGTGGATTCATAAGGGAAACAGTGAGCAAAACCCCCCCTCCCATTTCTTAAGATTAACTCTCCTTAGTGGCCATGTCATTGTGTCCCCAGGACCTGGCCCAGCATTTAGATGCCAGCTCTAAATACATATTTGAAAGATGAATAAGTGGCCGGGTTACCCCTTGTTGGGCAGTAAGCTATATGCTTCACGGTGTGTCCTCAGATCCATGTTCTACCCTCCACTGCCTGGAGCTGATGTTATAGCCCCCATCAAAGAGATCCCTCAGCTCGGGGCTTTCTGAGTGACTTCAGCCAGCTAAGAGTACAGAAGGAGCTTGAAGGAAAAGAGGGAGGTAAGCTGGGGATATTTATTCCCTTGGCCTTCCCTGATTCGTGATTGTCTCGGGCCTGCTGTTTCCTAGTGGTCATAATGCTTGTCAAGATAACCCTCTCTGCATGGCACTCTCTTTCCATGTCCCATGGTGCTTTGCTCTTCACCACTTCCACTTAGAGGTACCATTTATCTTAAACCTGCCACGCCTTGAACAATGCCCCTTTTGTTAAAGTCTCCTGAATATGCCTTTGATTTTCTTCCTGAATATGACTGTTAAGAGAAATTGACAAGGATGAGCACGGCAGCATGATACCTCCATCCTAAAATTCAGCCTGCCATCTGCTCGCCATGCTTTGTGTCCTGAGGAAAGGGGAGCTTTTCCTTAGTGTAGTGCACAGGTCAGCAGAATGACCTATGCCAGTGTCTCCTTGGACTAAATGTGAGCATGAGGCTTATTTGGTACTGGGGATTCAACTCGGGGTCTCACATTACACTATATTCGCAGCCTTTTTTATTTATTCATTTTTAAATTTTGAGACAGGGTCTTGACTGGCCACTTGCAAGTTGCCCAGGCTGATTTCAAACTTGTGATCCTCTAGCCTCAGCCTCCTGAGGAGTCGAAATTACAGATGGATGGTGCTGCACCCAACCTTAACTCTGTATTGTTTTTAATTTGTGGATTAGTTCATTTTATTTGTTCTCCCCTCATCTTTATTTTACATTTTGTGCCTCTACCTGCAGCCTCACGGCATATTTTCTATCTTTATGGCCGCAGAAGGAGTGGCAAGGGTCTTCCAACTGCTGTCTAGGGCGGACTACTTTGGCTCTTTCTGTAAAAGCAGAAAGACCATAAAACAAAGATCCCAGTCCCTCTGGGCAGCTGGGATTTTGTGGTGCTCTGATTGTTCTTCCCACTCTGTTTACATGCAGACTTCTCTCAGCTCACAGGAGGCACTATGCGATGCGGGTCCCCAGCACACCAACAGGACACGCCATCAGGTCCAGCGTTAGCATGGATGATGGGATCAAATCTAAAGGACATGGAATACGTGAGAGCAGAGAAATGGTCTGTCCCATCTTACCTCCCTTCCTGCGGGATGCAAGACTCAGTCCTGTGGGTGTGAGATTTCCAGCTCTTCTAATATTCAGGGTTTGGGTTTTTTTTTTTTTTTTTTTTTGCCAGTCATGGCTGATGATGTTAATCAACTTTACCACTTCTGCCTCAGCTTTTAGAAAGCTCTCAAAGGAGGGTGCCGTGAATTGCAAGTCAGAAATGCAACATGTCTTTCCTTTTCGATTTTTGTCTGCAGTGACTGAGGGTATGCTGTGTCTTATGAGACAGAGGGGCATTTTTCTTCTTATCCACACAAAAGAACTGACAGTTACCTGAATTACTAGGCCATGGTAAGACCTACAAATATGATTTGTTTGGTTGAGGTACTAATTTCCATTTTTTTTCTTCCCTGTCCAAATTCTCATCTGAGTTGGTAACAATTCAGCTCATTGTACAGCATGAAAAATGCTAACCTTAAACTGATTATAAACCAGAAACGAACAGATCTTTTCAGCACACCCAAAGAGATGAAGTCCCTCTCTGTAGCCTGTTCTTGCTGCTGAAAGAGACTGGCTATATTTGAGCAGCAATAATTAATTTTTAAAATGATTTCATCTCCAGGCCTATGCATCCACTAATTATTTTCAGGGCAAATTAAATTTGCTCTGCAGCATCTTTCAGTCCCACCTTGTGCTAAGCAATCTAACATGAAATTGCTGACCTGTAATTGCTCCATCCAGCCATGGGTTCCTAATCCTTTTGTGATTTAGAGTTACATCATCTTTGAGATACAACTGAATTTTCCATCAGTGTAATCATCGTTTTCGTTCTTTTTACCTGTCCCCAGCAGTGGAATTACTGTAGTGTATGGCAGAGCTTCAGCTACTTACTGAAAATTACAGAATATCAATTGCTAAATTTCAAGCTGTGGCTGGGTGGCAGCATAATAGAAAATGGAGCTATAGGTCATTTGGGGAAAATATTGCAATGAAATCCATCAATCTGGGTGATGCACAGAATCTTAAACCAGAAGGAAAGCCAAACCAGAGAAGAAACAGGTTGTTTTTCTCTTTAAAGAAACATGTTGAATAACGCAGCCCAGCACTCCGGAGGGGCCCCTCCGGGACTATTGTCAGAGCTGCCAGTCAAGTCACTGAGTTTCCTGCACTCAGTGAGGTGTTTCTTTCCTTTCCCAGCTCTCATTTATGTGCTGTACTGACAGAGTTGTTGGTCTTCTGTTTGCTCTCATATGTGAGAGAAACAAGGCAGGCTCAGAAAAGAGTGCTGCATGGTTTGCTTCTGGAGCCCACGGTCCAGCAGGAAAGAAGATGCTCCAGTGAGGAGAATGCTTCTGATCCTGTGCCAGAACCTCAGACCTTTAAGAAGCATTCCTGCCCCAGTAAGGCTGCAGCTCCCAGAATGCACAGGGAAGAGCTTACTTCTGGCTAGACTCCAGTAGTTCTGAACCCAGGGGGAATTTTGTCCCTCGGAGGTAGTTTTGCTTGACACAACTAACATAGATGGGTGCTAGAACCAAATTGAGGGGTTAGCCTTCAGGGTCACACTGTAGGAAAAGGGAGGCAACCAGGCATTTAATTCCCTCCCTAGTCAGCTCAACCCCACCTCCCTGTGTGCAATTGATGCCATGGCTCAAGGTGCGGACCAAAGCGGCCTCTCCTCACCCACCTCCTCTACTCCAATGCTCCCCATCTTGTCTACGATTCTCCATTCCCCATCTTGTAATACTGATTCAAAGGACTGGTGACTCTGTTGGGGGGAGCAGAAGGGAATCCTGAGTTTTGCGAGGTGGTTTGGAACTTCCCTGGACTCTGAAAGTCACCTGCAACATTATGATCTCAGTTTTCTTATGTGTGAATCAGTTCATCAGTCAAACAAGAGTGACATATTGAATTTATTATTTCCTAGGAGCTGTCCTAGGCAGTGGAGAAACCAAGTGAGCATAGAGAGCTTATAGGAGGATGCAAACAAATAGAACAAATAGAAACTTAGTGTATTCTCCGGCAGAGAAAAGGATTCTGAATGTCAAATGCCTTAGACTTAACATGGAACTGGTATTTTCCATCAACATTGATATTCTAATAAACCCCTATAGATTGTGATAAAAAATAGTTGCACATTTTTTGCACAGCAATTTAGAAATCTAACCATATACAAAATTGTAGCAGTTTAATCCTATGGCATTTTTTCCTTGTCTCTTATTCTCTTTTATTATGCTTTATTTGTTTTTCTTTTTTTCAAAAACAAGCATTTACTGAAGAGTATAGTAATAATTGAAATGACATTAGAGGCAGCATACAACTAAAAGACCAGAATGACAGGCATTCCAAGCATGATTTTAGCATTACACATTGCTATCCTCAGTGTCAAAAACCTGTGGGAGATTCTCAGGACCATTGATTTCCATTTAGCTGTGTTATGCCTTTCCATTTTTATTTCTTCTTTTCAGTTCTTATGGTAGGGAGACTATACAATATTTACACATGTAGGTCTGGTTTTATTTCACTTATGAGTATATGTTCAAGATACAACCACTTGTATATGAAGGCTTTGAGTTCATCATTCTTTATAGTTGAGTAATATTCCATTTTATAAAAATACCACATCTTTTCCAACCATTCTTCAGGTGATGGGCATTTTGGTTGGCATTTGATATTCAGAAAGATAGTGATTTTAGCTCAAGTACCTTTGTTATAGAGTAATAGTATCACTAAGCTTCTCTTCTGGAGGGTTAACAACTTAGGTTTGCAGACCAAAAAATTACAGAAAAAGAAGGGCTACAAGGATAGCCAATATTTTGGTCCTAGCCCTTCAAAGTCAGTGAGGACTCAGGACATAAGAGAGCCTGTACTGTAACATCTTAGAACTCAGTGGTGTCCCAAATTTTCTGTTTAAGGAGATTATGGGGCCACAGAGGAAAGGGATTGATGATGTATAGTGGGCCTAAGGAGAGTCACCTAGAGAGAGAACATTCTCTCAGGCTTTCACAGAAAGCAAAATGGTCAAGCAATGGCCATGACTCATCCAGAGGGCTGACACTGATAAAAGTCCTACAAAATGCTATACATGGTTTCAAGATAAATCCTGAGGAGATTTGACTGACCTTGGGAGATAGAAAAGTTACATGTTTTGTTATATAGGTCTTGCTTTAACTGTGTATTAACCATGTTGCAGAAAAGTTTAACCACATAGTATAAAAAGTGAAGCCATATTAGTATGCTGAGCTGTAAAAGGCTCAAGTCAACAGCTTCAGATAATGCCAATGACCCACTACTATTATGGAATATTGGACTATGCATACAACTACTTTCTCTTAGCTCAGTGAATAAAAATATTTGTACCAATAGTGTTTAGAAATTATCATGTCTGTCTCTTGTACTCTGAACAACTACTATGAAGACAACAGTATGCATTGTATTAATTATTGTGGCTGTCCTACTAATGTGTTTTGAAGCTGTCACAGTGTTATTTCTTATTAAAAGTAATAAAATTATAAAAAGGGCTCTGAATACTAATAAAGCCAGGGAGGGAAGGAGAGTGGCAGGAACTGCTCTGGTAGCCAGAAGCACCCAGAAAGACCACTCTGAGAGGATAACATCTTGAATTTCTAAATGAAGAAAACCACGTGACAGCTGTCTTCAGTTTCAAAGTTCACTAAATTGCTCAGGTTGTGCCACTTAGTCCTTTCCTTGCCTCCAGTTTTTCTTAACTTGGGCCTCCTAAGAAGAAAGGCTTTGGGTCTCTGCTCCTTCTTGCCCTCTGATCTCCTTCTTTTGCACCATCTTACCCAGAGACATTCCCAGCCTTTGCGGAGATTTCAGTCCATCCTACAGTCTGGAGTCCTCAGATCCTCTCTGCAAGTAAGTACCTAAGCTGTTTTTGAGCTTGTTGGTTAATAGAATATTCATAATGAGGAAGGTTCTATACAGTCTATGGTCATTATCTGCAGAGTCACTTCATCACTATGTACACACAGACACACACAAAATGCACACACACACACACACACACATAGTTTGTTCATTTTATAATACACATGTGGCAGATACTAGGAGCTGTTGCTGTCATTCAGTTCTGATTCTCATATTGGTTACCAGATTAGGTTTCCGTAATTGATGATCACTGTTGTTGTACCAGGCCATGGTAACTACCATGGCAGACAAACTGCTGGCTTACAGGTGCCATGTGTTACCTTAAAGAGAAACTTGTAACAAACACCCACTGGCAAGTGGCCCACCAGGAATGAAGACACTCCCCATCTGTGGTTATAGAAGCAGCTCTCAGCCTTCAGCTTCTTCCTGTAGTTTGAAGTAAGTTAATAGGGAGGAATTGGACATCAGTGTATGGTGGAAACAGGTGGTAATTATAAGTTTTGGATGAATTACTCACAGGATAACAACTGTAATTTTAATATTTTCACAGTATCAGGAATCAAACTCAGGACCTTGTGTTTGCCAGGCAGGAACTTATGTCACTGAGCTATATCCCTGGCCCCTGACAGCTATTATTTGAGACGATTGATCTTGCAACTCTATGTAGGATTACTGGGGCTGGATGTGGAGAAAACGTGTTAGGTAGGAGAGGAAATATGGAGTTTTGGAGGGGGTGGGCCAGACTTCTTTTGTTTTGGTGCCAGCTAAGCAGTGGGCCTGAGCAAAGAGGTGGATTGTCCCCAAGGTTCTAAACCCTTCTGTCTTAGCACAAATTCAGTCATGGTGGACACGGGAGGAGGAGCCAGTGTTGTTTCTTCTCCAGGGCAAAGAGTTCTGTGTCTGCCCATAAGGAGAGTGCCTTGGAGCCTATGCTTTGGTTGTGGTTGGGAGCGGGGCACTGAGGCCTACAGAAGCCAGGCCTTGAAAACCTTGGCCTTTGGACTCAGCAGGACCTGGCCTTTCAGAGGGGAAGGTCCTGAGCGTCTCATGTTCGTAGAATCTTGTCTAAACAGGCTCAGAGAGAAATAGTTCCTGTCCCTTATAAATGATAAAAGGACGACTGAAGGAGCACAGATGGGCACGGTAATATTGGGGCCTGTGCTTCCGCTGCCACGACACAACCGTATGTCTCTTCTATCCCTAGCAGGTCAGAACAGATCAAAGAAAGTACCTACAATGGTGGTTGGGGGAAGTCCCCTTAATCAAGAGGGCCACATTTAGAAGTGGAAAACAATCCGTGGCTGTCTTTGTTGTAAGCCCTGCTCTGGGGCCAGGCTGACAGAGTCTGGGCTGCCCCATCAGCACCTTGACTTTTCATCAGATCTTGGCTGCAGGAACAATGAGCCATATGAAGCCAGGTTGCTCTTCTATCATCGGGCTGGAAAGATGGATGCACAGCCCTCCCGGGTAAAGCTGTGAGGCGGCTGGAGCTCACCCTGTGGTGGGGCCCAGTCAGCAGGGAGGGCTTGTTCTGTGACTCTGAACTGGGCAGCAGACTTGGTGCATGGAGAGGGATGCAGCCTATAGGGTCCACGGAGGCAGCACCTAGCCACCCTCTGCTCCTTCCTGACCCACAGAGCCTTGGCCGCAGCACACACTGAATTGGAGCCATCTCTGGTCAGTTAGGGGACAGGGCTCCAAAGCCACCAGCATCGGTAAGACCCTGGCTGTGGTGCACCACTAACCCCTCTTCTCCTTTTGCCTCCCTTTCATTTTCTTCTAGTCTCTAGTCTTATCCTATCTCTGATCCCTATTTTAAAATCTTTTTTGTAGGGGACAGGGATGAAGCTTAGTGGCACAGTGCCTGCCTGGCAAGTGCAAGGTCTTCTGTTCAATTCCTGGCACACACAAATAAATCTCTTTTGTCTCTTCTGAATAGATCATTTCTTTCTTTTTCTCTATTTCAAGAAGTGTTTGAAAAAGGGATACACCTTGAGACTCTAATATTAAGTAAGATAAATCAGACACACGAGTTTAAGTATCACGCCGTTTCTCTTATATGAGGAATCAAAGTTATAGACACAGAACAAAATAAAGACAGATATCATCTACATGAACCAACACCACACAAAGAATGTAATCATTGCACACTGCAAACATGTACTAACAAGAGAGAAGTGTTTGGAAAACTTTCTGTGTGTGATATGAAGAACAAGGAGGGCTGTGGTTCTGTTATCTAACCAATTTTGTCACTTTGAACAAGCTACCTGGCCTCCAGTCTACTGCGTGGCTGGTACACTTAGTTACATTTTTGAATAAATAATAACATGTTTTTAAAAGTTAATTGAAAACTCTTCCTTTTACCCTAAGCCTTATGGTTCTTTCCATAGGTAAACAAAGGCTTAGTCTGACCACACACACACACACACACCCACACACACACACACATCTGAGGACAGGATCTTTCCCTTCATTTTTACAAACAGCAGCACACTACGTCCAGCACCTTGTTACCTAACCTACGGTGGCTTTGGAACAGTTCACATCAGCATGCAGCGTGGCCTCGTTCTCTTTTACAGGTGCTTACTCTCCCATTACACTCCACTGATGGACATTAGACTGTTTGCCTCTTTGACAACACTGCAGTGCTTCCCTAAGCAACCTCATTTATCCAGGGCCACACCTGTGTGTCTTTAGTGTAAAGTGCAGAGTCAGATGGAATGGAAAAGTGATGTAGGCAAACATACACTAATTTACTGTGTGACCTTGGAGAAAGCATTTGATATCTCTGAAACTCACTTTCTTATTTGTACAATGGAAGAGCTTCCCAAGGTGATCTGCAGCTGCTTTCCTCTTTGGAATTCCCTGGATTCCCAGCCTCCCAACTGCAAGGACTCTGGCAAAGAAAGCTGCACTGGTCCTTGTGATCTGCTTACAAACACAGTGTCCCTGGGTTTCGGCTTCCACGGCCAGCTGGAAGCCAAATTCATTCTGAGCACAGCCAGTGGAGAAGCATTTGAAGAGACAGGTCCAACGGTCAGGCATGAACTTATTTGTTGTGGAGTGGTTTCTCTCTGTTTTATTGACCTCCTTAAACGTGGCTACTTTTGCAGACTGTGGAAATCAGAGGGAGATTGGAGGCATTTTGCCTCAATTTTAAAAACTGGGAGTGAAAGGGCTAACAATACTTAATATGAACATAGACAAAGCATTAGCCAGAATACCAGGGATACAAAGACATCAAAGGAGTACTTAGAAGATTACTGTATTTGATAATGCAATTGAGTAATCAACGCATGCTCTGTTGGCACATTGCCTACGCAACAAGCCTGTCTGATGGTTTTGTCCTCATTGAATGTTGAGATTATGTGGCTATTATTAGATTAAAACTTAGGACAACTACTGCTACAGTAAGGACTTTCTGCCTAATTCCCTGATGTTCACTATTATCCTTGATCAAATTTGAAAATCATATTTGACCTCAAAGAGGATCTTGGGAACATTCCTGTCTCTTCCTTGGAAATGGAAATTGGCAATAGGGAAGGACAGCAGAGCTGCATTAAGTGTAAGAGAAAGGGCCCTGGAAGCAGAGCAAATTGGTCTCGGAAGGCCTGTGTGTCTCTCAGCAGTTGGCTAAGACCTGGATGTGGCAAGGGCAGGAGCAAGGTAAGGGCGTGGAGTCCAGGCAGAGCGGGGCACAGCAGAGTGCAGCTGTCAGACAGGCGCCAAGTAAGGGCGCCTCACAATTGAGCAGGCGCTCCTTTATCACAGTTTTGGTTCATGTTTGGCTCTACCCACATGGACAGGAAGCTTGCAGTTGGGAACACTCCCACCACCTGGCGGTTCTGATTACTTCCTAGTAAGTTCTCCTCCCTCAGGTTCTTCCCTTCTTCCTCCACAGCCCCACCACTGCCCCTGGTTAGAACACCACGTCCTTGTCTAGGACCAATGCAATGGCCACAGTTGTGTAACAGTCTCCAACATGTCCTCCTTCAGCCTATTCTCTGCAAGGCAGCCATATCTGCCTGTGCCTCAGTGGTGCGCCATGACTTCCCAGGCAGTATGTGAGGGGTACTCACCCAGCTCTCCTCCTTTTCCAGCCTCTCCGCTTGTGCCTTTGTGCTTCCGGAAGGCTGAAGGCACTACACCATTTCTGGTCGCTAAACCTGCGTCCATGTTAGGGCTTATGGGTGAACGTCTCTTTTCATTTTACTTACCATAGAATGACCTTTATTTTCAAAATTCAGCTTGACCTTTACATCTTTCAGAAAGCTGTGTCTCTTTCCCAAGACAGCCTGGTCCTCACAGTTCCTCCTCCTCTTCAAGATTCTCATATTTAGCTATATGTTCAAATGGAGAATTTAAAAAATGAGTTTCTGGGGCTGTGTTCTAGACTTATGAAATCAGTAGATCTGCCCAGTGCATGCTGATGTGCTTAGCTGAGGATATGATGTTTACATCTTATTTCCCAATGGCTCAGAAAAGTCTGGGTGTATGTTTAGAATGTGTATATAAATATTTATTGTACTGTCATCTCACCTTTTCTGTAGGTTTGAAATTTTTCCAAATAAAAGTTGAAAAAAAAAATGATTAAAGCCGGGCGTGGTGGCTCACGTCTGTAATCCCAGCACTCGGGATGCTGAGGCAGGAAGACTGGTGCGAGTTCGAGATCAGCCTAGGCTACAAAAGTGAGCTCAGGACCAGCCTGAACTGCATAGCGAGACTGTGTCTCAAAAAGACAAAAAAAAAAAAAAAAAAAAAAAAAAAAAAAAAAAAACGGTTAATACTTCTCGGATTAGCTGAGCCATCTGTCTTTGTTGCAAAGTTCCTGCATTGCTTTCCCACCCAAGCTGGTCTACAGTGAGTGGCACTTATCATTTGCCAGTCAGTTTTGAGTCTCTTTGTTGTGACCTTGGCTCCCCTTAGAGACTGTTAGATCAGGAGAGTAGGATCCTGATGCATTTTGTACCTTTCTGCCCCTCTTACCCCCAGGCTCACCATGTGTCTGGAATGAAGCGGACATTTAATTCATATGTGTGGAGCATAAGCAAGACAAAGTTATATCCAAGGTAGGTAGATCATTTCTGATTTGTTGTTCTTTTGTTTATTTAATCAATCTGTCACCACTCACTTACTGCGCACCTAATGTTTCATGCGTGTGCTAAATGCAGTGGGCCATAGAATGATCTACAGCAGAGTTTCTCACCCCTAACATGATTGACATTTTGGACCTGTGCTTTGCAGGATGCTTAGCAGTATCCCTGAAGATATGCACTTGATGCTGGTAGCATGCCCTCTTCTTCCACCTGTTAAGACAGTCACAGAAACCTCCAGATAGTGCCAGAGGTTTGGCAGGGAGGCATTGTTGTCTCCAGTTGAGGACTGTTGGCCTATAAGGCAATTTGTTCTTAAGAAACTGAAGTGGAATGAAAGAAATGAATATATACTTGCAATGAAAATCAAGGTTGTGATGTTTCACAGAATGGTATGAAAACACAGGACAAGAAAATGTCTCCAGGACAATGATGGTGAGGGTGAGCCTTGTAGAGCTTTCAGCGATTTTAGCCTGCTGTAACATGCTTGCCATAGGCTCACCACAATGCACCTAGGATATTTGAGGGTATTTAAGAAGATACTGTATCAGAGAACGGATCCTGAGTTTTAATGGTATTCCAGGTGGAAGCTCTTCAGTGCCATTTTTTGAGCTTCTGCCACTTCACATTTGTACCATCTGTGACCACCCATGTCCTTTTCTAATCTTCACAATAATCCCCTGAGGTGGACAGAGCAGCTATTCTCAACTCTATGTTACACAGAAGGAAGCTAAACTTAAGCCAACTTGAATAACTTCAGGCAAAAATGTAGTTCATACAGACAGCCTGCAGTCAGGCTTCCTGGGTTCGAATCCTTGCTCTGCCTCTTTCCAGTTGTGAGTCTAGGCTTGTTATTTGACTTTTCCACACCTCTTGCCACTCCTTGTATGCTCTTGTGGAATGTGGAGGTAGTGGTTCCCTCTCATAGGGTTGTTACAAGAAGTTTACATGTATCCACTACTTAGAACCCATGCATTGCTGGGTTCTTATCAGTATCCTTGAAGTTACGCACTTGATATCAATAGCAGGCCATCTCCCTTCACCTATTAAAACTACAACAGAATCATTTGCTCCCATCACTATTGATACCAAGGCCATATAACAACTCAGTGGCCAAGGAGAAATGATAAACAGGATCTGTGGCCCTCTGGCCCAGTGTTTTCTCCATTGGGACGAATCTTGCTTATTTGGAAAAAAAAATCATCAATGGCTGAAGCAACATCCCGGAAAAAGGCAATTCCCATGATGCACTTTGTCTAAGCTGTACTGACCAATCCAAACAGCATGTGTTATAGCTTGTGTCTAGATGTTTCTCCCAACACCTAATGCACTTATAGGCAGGGTTTTTCAAAGGTGTCTTTTTTTTTTTTTAGCGCGTGTGAATATGGATTCAGGGTATGTAATAATTAAATTAGCCCACTGATTATTTTGGTGAAGTTCTGAATGTGGGTGTTATAGTGTATAGGTGTCCCCCCAAAGCCTCATGCTGTCATGGGGCTGCTTCTGTAATTGATTATTGTGGAAATAGGTGCTGCCCCTCTCCTGGGGCAGGTGATTTGCATATAAGTGTAGGGGAGGAAGAGAAATTAGCTGCGAGAGCAGCTGCTAGCTCTCTCCCTGCGCTCTTGCTTTTAGCTGCCAGCATGGAAGGTTGCCCTCTGCCATGTGCCACTCTGCCTTGGAGCCAGCTGAATATGGACTAAAACCTCCAGTAACTGTGAGCTAAATAAACCTTTCCTTCCCTCATTTTGAGTGTCGGGTGTTTGTCTCAACAACGAGAGAAGAGTAACTGAAACAATGGGTAATGGGAAGGTCAACCCCGGACGTGCTTGTGTCCTGGGTGGGATGAAGGAGAAAGCGAGGCACACGGCTTAGCGTTTCCAGCTTGTTGCTTGCCCCACCATGAACTGTTTCCCCTCTGCCATGCCCCTCTGCTGTGTCTCCTTGCCTTGGAACCAGTCAGCTATGGCCTGAAACGTCTACCATGTGTGAGCTAAAATAAACATTTCTTCCTTTAGCTAATGCATGTCAGGCATTTTGTCCTGGCAATGAAGAACTGACTAAAACATAACGTAAGTCATATACATAGTGATCAGCAAAAGGTAAAATTAATTTTAATAATATGTTTTATTTAGTCTCAACATCTTAAATACTAGCATTTAATATGTAATCAATAAAAATCATTAATAAGGTATTTACACATTATTTTATTTCTTAGTACAAGCAACCTGGGGAAACCCATAGCACAGCTTAACTTGACAAGCTCCATTTCAAGTACCCCATGCGCCTTGTGGCTACAATATTAGACAGTGCAGATATTCCGAGCTTTTCAGAATGCTTTAAAATAATTTTAGATACCCACATTATTTCACACTGTGCCCTAGGGAAGGAAAATCAGAATTGTGAGTGCCTCCCTGATTGTGTTCAAGATGCTGAATCCTCTCCTGGCTTGCTCCTATCCCACCTTCATTAAAACAAGGCCACCGTATTTGTTTAAAAATTTCCAGCGCTCGTTAATTAAGCTTTTCAATCTCAACTTTAGTATAGCTTTCAATAAATGGTGACGTGGCAGCCCCAGCACACACATAAGCCCCCGGCTCCTGACTGTGAGTCCCCTCCACCATCAGCCTGCTTTCTCTTCTCTTTCCATGGTAAACACGGAGCCATCTGCCTGGACTCCGCTGGTGGTAACCTCGGGATCACCACCCAATGTCTCCTGCACAAATGACACCATCCACTCCTCTGCCATTCTAGGGGATGGGATAGAAGCTGAGAACAATTAGTGACCTGTCTGCGGCCAGACAGCAATTTGTTATTATTAATGGAACAAGCTGGCAGGCCCTTGGTAGCCTCCTTAAAATGCCCTGCAAGTGCCAGCATTGCACATGCCCAGCATTTTTATAAGGTCAGTGTCTAGGGTATAATAAGGGAATTTTCAGTGCCCACTGTGAGCCAAGCCCTATTAAGTACCTTACTTAACTGGTTTGATCCTTACAGCAGCCCTCTGAGGATGTTCGTCTTATCACTCCTGATTAATAGGTGAGAAACTTGAGGCATAGAGAGCTGTGTGGCTTGCAGAAGGCCATCATGTTAAAGGCAGGGAAGGGTCACACAGAGACAGAGTCTGAGCTCTGCATTGAACCACAGTGAGACCTTCCAACTTGGGTTGAATCACCTGCATTTTTTAGTGGGGAAAAGGAAGCCACTAAAGGTCAGGAATCTTTTTTTTTTTTTTTGCCTTCCCTGTCCTCAAGACTTAGAAGAACGCTTGACCAACACTGGCTGCTTGCTAGTTCCCTGTTGACTGTCTGACACTCACTGCTGCTGCTGGTATCCATCTGCCTGAGCTTTAGTCTTAGGGAAAGTCCCTCTGGTCCTGCAGCTACACTGACTCTGACTTTGTACCTTGATGGCTTAGTTGTTTTTTCATTGCTGGAACAAATACCCAACACCCACAAGTTAAAAAGAGGAAAAATTCATTTTGGCTCACAGCCTGTAGAGGTTTAAGTCTGTAGCTGGCTGGCAGAGGGGTGTGGTAGAGGAGCCTGAGTCCCTGGCAGGGCAGGCAGGAAGCAGTGAGCAGCAAGCCTCGGCTTCTTTCCCATTGTATCATATTCAGACTACAAACCTATTGTCTGGCCTGGCTCACACCCAGGGTAGGTTCCTGTCTTCTGTAAATCCATTAAGCCACATCCAGAACCCTGTTAAACCAGTCAGTGGGATAATCCAGTTAGCACACAGCCTTAATTCAGTGTCACACCCCCATGATCCAGCTACCTCTATCCAGCCTCACCTATGAGTGCATGAAGCCTAGGGGGTAACAGTTAGATCTAAACCACCTGGCTGCACTTGATTTGTTTTATGGCTTGCCTGTAAATGATTTCAGCCCTACTCCAAAGCCAGAAAGGAGTTCAGCTGCTTGAGAACCCCAAACTCAAAGCAGGCCTGAGGATGGCACAGCTACTACTGAATCTCATTTTTTCCCACCTGCTATATGACAAGACCAGACAAAGAGATGCCAGAGGAGCACCAAAGTTCCTACTTTTTCCTTCCTTTTAAGCAGGGCCTAGAAGGTATGGGGGTTGGGAGGAGAAGATGAGAAAGACTGATGGCAGAAGGATTTCTAGGTGCAAGAAAATGTACTGTGTGCCAGCCTTGATGGTTGAGAGGAGAGCCTGGCATCTGTTGCCCACCCACCTGCCTCCCTCCTCTGCCTCTGCCTCTAACACAGACCTGCGTGGGTTAGAGTCCATGTTGCTTCCACGTGGACTGATGCTGGCGGCTCCTCCCTTAAAGAAATCACCCTAGGCTTCCTTTCTATTCTCCCAACCTCATTTTCTAGATCAGAGAACCTCCTGGTCATCTGAATGTTGTCCTGGGATCACTAGCAGCTTTTACGAAGGCTGGAGAGAATTGAAAGACTCACCCTTGGGATGGTGCTGGGGAAGGTGGGGCCCTTGCTGTCTGGGAAGCCACAGCCCAGCTGTCCCTCTTCTCTTCTGTGTAGGCTCAAGTCCCAGTCCTTGCAGCGTATAGCCCCTTGAGTACTGAATCTGGGGTCCTCATTCTGTGTCCTGCTCTGGTGGGAGTAAGAGCCATAGGAGGGGTGGAACATAGGCCTCAGCAGGTCCAGGTTACTTGTAAGACTGATATATCTGATTTTGACTCTTTCCAGACATAGATATGTACATATATATGAGAGCACGTACACACACACACACACACACACACACACACACACACACACACTGTCAAGCCCCAGTTCTGATGTCCTCAAAAAGACATGAGGGCAAAGCTCTCAGAAGATTTAGTGTCATGCTTCTGAATGTGATCAAATAGAGCCACCTGGAAATGCTTTCGCTCCCAGAGGCCACTATTCTTTAATTCCTTCAAAAACTGGGGTCAGTGGCTTTGAATGCAGAATGACATTTAGCCAGTTGAATAACACCAGCCCTAAAGTTTAAAGGGCTTGGTGGAAAAGCCCTGTGTTAACTTCAGTGTAAGTGGGTGTACTTCTGCAGCTTTGATCTGTCAGGTGCTATCTAGAGCCATCTGGGGCCAGCTGAGCCAGGCAGAAGGCAGATGCCTTCCTCACTCCAGCCTAAGCACTCCCCGCCTGGAGACTTCCACGCATTCATTCTTTGCCAACAGACACAGCTGAAACCAGGAGTTTCCTGGAGGAGAGGTCACAATCCAAGTCTGGACAACAAGGTAAAGAAGCCATGGGCTAGACATGGGTCTGGGTGAGGAACAATGACCAAGGCCCAGGAAGGCCTTAAATGGATCCTGAAAATCATAACCCCATAGGAGAGCCTTGAAGGGTGGAAGGATTCAGGGTGCCCTGCAGGGCTGAGAGCTGTGTGTGTTGGTGTGGGCAGCAATGCTGGGGTTCAGATGTAGTGTCGGTGACAAGGGATCAGGGCCACTCCCTGGAAGGTGCTCTTTGTGGAAAGCCTTTGTGCTGTGATGAGAGCTCAGACTTCATCCATCAGTGCACAGCAACAGGGGCAAATCATAGTGACAGCTAACATTATCGAGTGAATATTTACTATGAGTCAGATATTGCTCATGGTGTTTTGCATCTATCAACTTATTTGTTCCTCAGGCACAGCATGCCTATATTCAGGATCTAAATTGTGCAGCTAGCTTTTAAACCTGGGAAGTTTTCTTCCTCAACCATTCTGCTATTATTTATAATTTAATAGCCACTTCTTTTCAAAAAGCATACATGTGATTTGTAATAAAAATTATGAAAAAATTATGTCTATGTATATGTATCTATATATACCTTGATCTCTATATCTCCATATATCTAGGCCTGGTAAGAAAATTAATTTAAAAATGCAAGAGAACAGAAGCATAGAACAGGGGACGTCTGTAGCATGAAAATAGGATGGAAAAATTACTAAATTTGAGCTCTAATGTCCACCTGAGCTTTCTAGCAAGGAAAGTACAAAATTATCAGGACATGAACATTTTCCTCCTTGTTGGTAAGGAGGAGACCATGTGATTATCTGGAGAGAGACGCTAGTTCTTCATATTGAATTCTAGAAGAAAGTTTATTGCTGAATTTCTGATATTAATGTGGTGTGATATTAATGGGACATTAGTTTCTTAGGGGTTCTATAACAAATTATCATAATATTTGTGGTTTAAAACAATAAATATTAATTTTCTCTCTATTGTGAAAGCCAGATGTGCAGATCAGGAGGTCAGCAGGCTCAATGGAGAAGCCATTCTGTCCACCCATGTCTTACCTTCTGGCAGCTACAGGCAATCCCTGGGGTTGGCTCCTTGGCTTGCTGACTCACTGTGCAAATCTCAATCTGTTGTCACACACTCTCCCTTTTGGGCTCTGAGCTCAAAACTCCTTCTTTCTTATACATGGACAACAATTACTGGATTAAGAGTTCACCATAAGTCCAGGACTGTGTTATTCTGAGATTCTTAATTGCTTTTGCAAAGACTGCATCCGTAATATGCTAGAGGTGAGGACGTGGGCACATAATTTTGAGGGGCCACTATATAGCAGACCACATAATATATTTAATAGAAATTCTGCAAAAACATTTAGAAGTATTTTTGAATGACTGTTTCCCACTGTGGCAAAAGCAAGGGTGGAGACTTGATTGCAATTAGCCCACTTGAGATGATGTCTACATCTAATTGGGCTCCCAGGCGTTTACTTGTCCTCTTGAGAGAGCCTCACCATAGAACCTCTGGTAAGCAGTATCTTTGTGGTGGTGAAGACTTCATCATAGATGAATTCAGGTGGTACACAGAACTCTGAGAATGAAGAGGGTTTTTTTCCTTTTTCTTGTTTTTTTATTCTAATTTTTTATTACTTTTAATAAGAGATAACAATATGAGAGTTTCAAAACATGTTAGCACATTCGCAGTAGTTGAGACACTGCATCTTGTTGTCCTCACAAATGTTATACAGAGCACAGGGTGCAGATGTGACAAATTTTCTAGTCGATATTGGTTTTGAAGGGGGGGAGAACAGAAGGAAGAGGAAGAAGAAGAAGAAGAGAAGGAGAAGAAGAAGAAGAAGAAGAAGAAGAAGAAGAAGAAGAAGAAGAAGAAGAAGAAGAAGAAGAAGAAG
>PVJA010027618.1:15751-28474 GCA_004027025.1 Myocastor coypus | reverse complement strand
AAAAAAAAAAAAAAAAAAAAAAAAAAAAAAAAAAAAAAAAAAAAAAAAAAAAAAAAAAAAAAAAAAAAAAAAAAAAAAAAAAAAAAAAAAAAAAAAAAAAAAAAAAAAAAAAAAAAAAAAAAAAAAAAAAAAAAAAAAAAAAAAAAAAAAACATTAGAAAGAGAGAGAAGGTTGCCTTTTTCCTTACAGAAGAATCTCAATTAATAAGTACAAAAAGGAACGAGAGAAATGCATCATCTCCACTGGGCACACAGCTCAGCAGTAACCTCGGCACACTCCACTGATGGACGCTAATTCAACAGGCAACAGTTTGAGAGGAAACAGGATATTTACGCAGCTTCGAGATGTCTCTCTCAGACTTTGTCAGTAACAGAGGGGAAAATGGCACCCAAGGTGGGCAAACACGGCAGATGCCACATTACCTGAATGACCAAAGTACACATCTTCCAGGTAGGACCCCTGCTGTCCTGCGTCCCCGCACCACCCACCGAGAAAGAAGCTACATCACGCCTGCAGCATTTTGACTCAAAATGCTCAACCTCAGGAAAACAGCAGATGCAAACTGAGAGATAAAATACAAAACAATTGAAGAGTATTGAAATTATTAAGGCCATCCAAGGAAAAGCAGTACTGAGACAAAAGAAATGCAGTGGTGAAAATGGCATGAGGCCTTGGGCTGGATCCTGGAACAGGAGAAAAGACTTTGGGAGGAAACTAGTGAAATTTTAATATTAGTGCTATTCGAGTAATATTAATTTTGTAGTTTTAATAATGAATATGTAAATTGTTAATGTTAGGAAAATCCAGAAGTGTTGCCTGAATTCTTTGTGCTATTTTTTCAGCTTTTCTATAAGTCTAAGATTATATAAAAACAAAAAGGAAAAAGAAACCAAGATATCACACATACACACACACACACACACACACACCATCAGATTTCCTTGTTATCTAGAAAAACTGGACAGTTCACAGGTGTCATTGGTCCCGGAGCAATGGCCACCACTTCCCGTGAAGTTGGCCGTTTCCAGTTTGCTGTAGAGCTTCCCCTCCCATTCTACAGAATGGAGCCGCATTGCCCTTATTTATTGTGCAGTGAGACTGGTTCTAGGAAGGAACTGCATTACCTTAACCAACCAAAATCCCGTGTTCCAGGGCAGAGGATCTACCTGTTGTCCTCTAAGCATGATTTGACTTGACTTTTCTTCTTGTCTTTTTCCTTGTTGTTTGTTTGTTTGTTTGTTTTGTACAGGGTCTCACTACCGACTCATAGTGATCCTCCTGCTTGTACCTCCCAAGTGCTGGGATTACATGCGTGCGCCACCATGCCCAGACTCCATCGCTGGCTCAGCGTGCTCCAGAGCTGGGCCGGTGTTGCAGGCGGGGTTTGACTTTCCTTGTGTCTGATCTCCCCCATCTCATTCATTCTCTGCTCCCCACATCTCACTCAGGGCCTGACACGTACACTACTTCCTCCATGAAGGTGGGGTCCACCCGCTGAGTTTGTCTTTTCCTGCTTTGATCGAATATTTGAGAGGCATCATTTTTCATTAATCACTCACTGAGTTGCAGTTATGAGCTGGGGCACATGTTCCCAAGTTCTGGGGACAGAAACAATCAGTCACCTTTAATCACAAGAGATCATCCAGGCTGGAGCACAACAGATAGGAAAGCTGGGCCTTGAGTTCCTATGAGCTGGCCTATGAGCTATGCTGTGGGCTGTGGGAGCTGTGCGCACCAAGATGCTCAGGGAAAGGGGCTTTGGAGGAAGATGTGCTACTAGTTCCTGAAGGCAAACAAAGAATGAGGGCCAGCCAGATAGCTCAGTGTACTAAAGTGCCTGCTTAGGTAGAATGCAGAGACCGAGGTTCTATCCCCAGTGTGCTGTGCCAGCTCTGCTTCCAGGGTGCACTGAGACGGCGATTGAGACTGGGCATGGTGGTGCATGCCAGTAATCCCGGCTCTTGGGAGGCTGGAAACAGGAGGATCACCATGAAAACCTTGAACGACCTGTAGACCCTGTATCAAATACATAAAAAAAGAGGAAAGGGATTGAAATATATAGTGTGCCAAAGAAGAGTTACCTAGAGAGAAAACATTCCCTCAGGCTTCCACAGAGAGCAAACTGGTCAACAATGGCTATGACTCATCCAGATGGCTGACACCAGCAACAGTTCTACAAAGCACTATACGTGGTTCTGAAGTAAATCCTGAGGGGATCTGACTGACCTTGGGAGATACAAAAGTCCCATGTTTTGCTATACAGGCCTTGCTTAAACTTGCCCTTAACCACCTAGCAGAAAAGTTTAACTACAAAGCATAAAACAGGAAGCTAGATTAGAATGCTGAGCTATAAAAGACTTAAATCAACAGCTCCCAACATTGCCAGTTTTACCAATAACCCACTGATTACCAAACATTGGATTAGGTATACAGCTACTTTCTCTTAGTTCAATGAGAAAAAAAAATTTTTTTTGTACCAATAATGATTTAAAAATTTATAACATCTACACCCTGTGCTCTGTGTAACTAATAGGAGGACAATATGCATCGTGTCAAATATTGGGAATGTACTACTAATGTGTTTTGAAACTGTCACACTGTTATTTCTTATTCAAAGTAAAAAAACGCCAAAACAACAACAAAATGAATGAAGTAGGAGCACTAGAGGCAGAGTGTTCACATATGTGAAGAACTTACTCAAAGCCCTGGGAAGCTCTGAAGACAGCAGTTTTGAGCACAGGGGTTGGCAGGTACCCAGGTCTTGTGCAGCAGCAATGCACATAGGCACCTTGTCACTCAGACTCAACATTGACTCTTGAGAGGAAACGAAATTTGTGGATGAAAGGAAAAACATGAAATTTCCAGTTGGAACACCTCACCCGTGCCTGCTATTTTCTTGCAGCAATATCATCAACAACAAATCTACTTACAAGCTGTGAATTTAGGTACATTTTCTAAATACTTCCATGCCTAATTTATAATACACCATGTTCTGCACAGAGCACTGACATAGCCACTGTCGCTGTGGTTGTCAGGCAATCAACAGAGGCTGAACAGACAGCTGTGAAAGCTCCGTAGTGCAGACATGGGTGTCCTGGTGAACCCCACCCACTGTACAGAATCAGAGAACGATCTATGTAAGCTGGAGGCACAGGGCCTGCAACAGAGTGGGCAATGGATAGGGGTCAGTCACTAAAGCCATGTCACAGCTTAGGTGTGTTTTCTGTCTTGTGTGATTTTTACTATACTTCAGTGAGACAGGTGTATTTTGTGAACCAAGCCACAGGTTCCCAGGCCTTTGACTAAGTTCTGCCCACATCCCAAGGCTCATTCCTTGGTATTCCTATTTCATTCCTTGCTTTCCTTCAGGAATTAGTAGTTCCCCTTCCTCAACAAGCGAAGACGATGAAATCAAGGGAGGTTAGGAAACTTGTCCAAGGGTACCAAGGTAAGAACGGTCCCAGCTGGGATCGGAAACCGCAAGCATCGTGTTCCAGCTACATCATTCAGAGGGCCAAGTGCAAAATAAATATGCAGGCTTTTGTTCAATAATAACTCAGAGTCTCAAGACAATGGCAACAAAACATTGCACCAAGTGTGTGTGGCCCTTCTAAGTGTGGGGTCTTCTGTGGGGGAAGTGGGAGAGCACAGGCTGCGGGTGCACTACGCGTCCTGTTTCCAAAACACTAAAAGGGCTGAAGAGAGGCAGCAGGAAGGAAAACCAGAGCACTCACCTCAGGAGAGAAAGGGCAGACACCAGACGGGTGATGCATTAAGGCCACTGCAATGCGCTCCTGGCCCTAATGAGTGCGGAGGTCTTGCAAGATAGGTCAAAAAGTAAAGAAAAGAAAACACCACACAGGCATGCGCTCCTGCTCTGTGGGATGCCAACAGGCTCTGCACCACAGAACGAGTTTACAGGGTCTGTCTGGGTTCTTTTTTTCTCTTCCAGGGAGGCTCATTAAACTCGGGGTTAAAGAGTACTAAAGACCTTTATATATCAACTTATGCTAGCTCAAAGTCAGCTGCCTCTTGAAATCATGTTTTAACATGAATAGATGAATGCCAATTACCGACCACATTAGCTAATGTTTAGAGAAAACCGGCTCATCAAGGACACTTAATTTCAATTTGCAGGAGTGAAAAAAAAGAGAGAAATAACTTGCCTCGGTGAGCAGGCTCTTCAGCCAGCTCCTGCTACAGCCAAACGCTTTGATTCCCCCTCTCTGCTCCAGCACGTTAGCATTTATCTCAAGATGCTCACGTATTTTAAAAGAATAGCATGTTCAGTTAAATAGAAAACTAAGATACCCTGGCAAGACCCCTAAATTGACTTTTCATCAACTATGGAAGAATGAACCGCCACACTAGCAAGCATTTATCTGGCTCCTGCTACATTTCCTCGTGAAGAAGCAAAAATTACAGTGGAGTCTAATGAACATAGGTGCAAAAATTCTCAACAAGATACTTGCAAACAGAATAAAACAAATTATTAAAAACATCACACATCATGACTACATTGGCCATATCCCAAGGATGCAAGAATGGTTCATATACATAAAGTAATAAATGCAATACACTACATAAACCTAAGTATGGATAAAAATCACGTGATTGTCGTAGTAGATGCAAGAAAGGCCCTTGACAAAATCTGGTATCATTCATGATAAGAATGAACAAAAAACCTTGATAAAAACTAGTAGAGAAAAAAACTTAACTTCAAATGATACCATTTATGATACATCCCCTGCCTGTATCATACTAAATGTTGGAAAACTGGAGTCATTCCTACTAAAATCAGAAATAAGGGAAGATGATGTAGGGTAATTAAACAATTAAACAAAAACAGGAAATTCAAATAGAAAATAAATAAGTTAAAATATCCTGATTTAAAGGTGACACAGTGCTCTCCATAAGTACTCTTCAAACTAATAAGCAAATTTAGCGAAGCAGTTGGGTGCAAAATAAACACACAAAATCAATACAGCATTACTGTTTCTGTACACCAAGACTGAACCCACTGATAAAGAAATCAGACAAAGTGCCCCACTTACAATAGCAATTATATACTTCAGAATTAACCTAACCAGGGAAGTGAGAGACCTCGGTAATGAAATCTACATTGTTCTGCAAAAAGAGATGAAAGAGGATGTTAGAAAAAAGGTATGACACCCTCTGTTCCTAGAGAGGCAGAACTAACATCATCAAAATAGTTACATTACCAAAATTGAGATAAAGATTTAATGCAATTTCCATCAAAAATGCCATCAACTTTTTTCAAAGAACCACAAAAAATAATTATATAATTTGTACGGAAAGAGAAGAGGCTCAGAATAGCAAAAGTAGCAAAGCGTTAGGCACTACAATCCCAAACTTGAAGTCACCCATGCAAAACCACAGGAGGAAGATCAGCATGGTACTGGCATGAAGGCCGACTCTGATCAGTGAGACAGAACTGAGGATGCAGAAACAGCCCCGGCACCTTCAGCTAGCTGAGTTTTCACAAAAGGGCCAGTAATATAAGATGAAGAAAGCCTCTTCATTGAATGGTACCAGGAAAACTGCCTATTTAGATGCAAAAGAACGAATCATGACCCTATACTAAACTCAAATTAAAATGGATCAAGAATCTGTAGACTGAAATAAAAGAAGCTAGGGACTGGCGAGATGGTCCAGCAGTCTAAAGCACCTGCTTAAGCAAGTTTAGTCAACTGCAGGAACTGCGGTTTGATTCCCAGTACCACATGCTGCACCAGCCCCTCCCTCAGGGCAAGCTGAGCCAGCCATAATACAAAAATAAATAAATAAGTGAATAAATAAAATAAAATAAAATAAAAGAAGTTATAGCCAAAAACAGAAACACTGAATTTATTGGAAGAAAAAGTTACATAAAATGGCTTTTGTTTTGTGTTTTGGTGATTTTCTATTTTTGTTTGGTTTTTACACTTGATCTTAGCCAAAAGGCTGAGAAGCGATATTTTTGTTTGGTTTTTTGAGACAGGGTTTTACTCTGTAGTCCAAGTTGGTTTTGAATGCACTGTGTAGCCCATAGCAATCCTCCTGGATCAGCCTCTCAAGTACTGGGATTGCAGGCATGCATCACCATGTAGGTAAAGACTCAGCGAACAAAGACACAACGATGAGAAATATCGAGAATGAACAAGTGGGATTGTATTTCTGAGCAAAGGAAACAAACAGCAGAGTGAAGAGAATGAGAGCTCTAAAGAATGGCGGGGCGCAGGGCCCGCCAAAAAGCACAGTGGACTAAAGCGCCTGTTTAGGCAGAGTGCAGGGGCTGGGGTTTGATCCCAGGTGTGCTGTGCTGGCCCAGAGGTGGGTAATCAGAGAAGCTCTCGACCCACATGGGCTTGCCTGGAACTATGTCAACAATGGCAGCATCACCAGATTTCAAAAATTTGGGCCCATCTTCCAACTTCTTACCAGATCGGTGATCAATTTTTTCTTTCACCTCAGCAAACTGGCAAGTGATGTGAGCTGTGTGACAATCCAGAACAGGGACATAGCCAGCGCTGATCTGACTGGGATGGTTCAGGATAATCACCTGAGCAGTGAAACCAGCTGCTTCCACTGGTGGGTCATTTTTGCTGTCACTGGCAACATCGATATGACAGACATCTTTATAGACACGTTCTTGATGTCAAAGAGCTTCACTCAGAGCTTCATGGTGCATTTCAACAGACTCGACCTCAGTTGTGACATTGACTGGAGCAAAGGTGACCACCATGCCGGGTTTGAGAACGCCAGTCTCCACTTGGCCCACAGGAACAGTGCCAATACCGCCAATTTTGTAGACATCCTGGAGGGGCAGCTGCAAAGGGTTGTCAGTTGGGCGAGTGGGTGGAAGGATGCAATCCAAAGCTTCAAGTAGGGTGGTTCCGCTGGCATTGTTATCTTTACGGGTGACCTTCCATCCTTTGAACCAAGACAAATTAGCACTTGGCTCCAGCATGCTGTCACCATTCCAACCAGAAACTGGCACAAAAGCTACAGTGTCAGGGTTGTAGCGGATTTTCTTAATTTGGTGTTGACTTCCTTAACAATTTCCTTGTATCTCATCTGGCTGTGGGGTGGCTCCATGGAATACATTTTGTTAACACCAACAATTAGTTGTTTCACACCAAGTGTGTAAGTCAGAAGGGCATGCTCTCGGGTGTGCCCACTCTTGGAGGTACCAGCTCTGAATCTACCAACACCTGAAGCAACAATCAGGACAGCACAGTCAGCCTGAGATGGACCTGTAATCATGTTTCTGATCAAGTCTCTGTGTCCGGGAGCATCAGTGTTGGTCAAATAATACTTGCTGGTCTCAAATTTCCACAGAGAGATATCAATGGTGACACCACACTCATGCTTGGCTTTCAGTTTGTCCAAGACCCAGGCATACTTGAAGAAATCCTTCCCCGTCTCAGCAGCCTCCTTCTCAAAGTTTTCAATGGTTCTTTTGTCGATGCCACTGCATTTGTAGATCAGATGGCCGGCTGCTGCTGATGGACTTGCTGTAGTCCACTGCCTGATTACGATGATATTAATGTGAGTCTTTTCCTTTCCCATGTTGGCTTTGACTTGGTGGTTTTCACTATACCTGTGATCTTATGGCAAACACATTGTAAAAAAGTCTCCAGGGACTCTTTGTGCCAGTGCAATTCTGCTTTTTCTTTGTAAGTAACTTGAAATCCAAGACTGTTATGCCTCCTTTTTTCTCTTATTTCCCAGAATTACTTTTGTGTTTCTAGGTCTCTTTGGGTTTTATATACATTTCAGGACTTTTTCTAGTTCTATGAAGAATGGCATTGGTATTTTAATTGGGATGGCATTATATCTATATGTCACCTTTGATAATATGGCCGTTTTGATGACATCGTTTTGCCTATCCTGAAACAGGTGATGTCTTTCTATGTTCTGATGGTCTCTTCACTCTCTCTTTTCAGGAGAGCACACTATTGCCTTTGTTATAGAGCTCACTCATTTCTTTGGTTGCATTAATTTCCAAATATTTAATTTTTTAAATCTATTGTGAATGGGATTATTTTCCTAACTTCTTTTTTTTTTATTATTATTATTCTATTTTAATGTACTTTAGTACAAAGACTACAGGATCTCATTACACAGATTGGACTTGCAGGGATCCTCCTATTTTCAGCCTCCCAAGCACTGGAATTACAGGTGCACACCACCATGCCCAGTCTAACTTCGAACCTTGTACTTGCCAGGCAGGTGCTTATGCTGTGGAGCTATTTCCCTGGCCTTCCTAATTTCTTTCTTGATGTGTTCATTGTTGGTGTACAGGAATTCTCTTGCATTTTGTGTTTATTTTGTATCCTGTAACTTTGCCGAATTTGTTTATTAGTTCTAGGAGACTTTTCATAGAATTTTTTGGATCTTCTATGTAAGGGATCATGTAATCTGTAAATAAGGATAGTTTAAATTCTTCCTTTCCTATACATACTCGTTTTATTTCTTTTTCTTCTCTGATTGCTTTGGTAAAAAATTCAACTACTTTATTAAACAGGAGCGGTGATAGTGGACAGCCTTCTCTTGTAGCTTTTCCAGTTGTGAAAGTACTGTGGGACTATGGGGAACGGAATGAGAATGCGATTAGCCAAATGTCACAAAGTTCCTATCATTACAATTATTCAGTTGCTTACTTCAATGTTCCTTGGATGTTTGAATATGTTTATTTTCTGGGGTTATGGAAAAGTTAATTTTGACTCTTTTTTGCAAGCGCTTTGATCGACTTTTAGAGAAAATTCATTCCATGAAGGTCTTTGATCCATAAGTTCTAAATATTTATTCAGAACCTAAGCATTCACAAGATACGTAGGCATCTATGCGCACATAAAAGATTTTAAACCCTTGATGACATTTGTCCATCAATTTTCTAGCCATCTTCACTTGAAGTTATCAAGTGACTATGGTATTTTCCAGCTAGTTAGTATATAGGAAATATCTAATTGTATATAGGCATTATGCTTTACCTAAAGTATACAGAGTTATACAATAGACACCTAAAACTCAAAGAGTTACACACCTAGAGCAACTACAAACTGTTAAAAGCTGTGAATTTCTGGTATAGCCAGAAAAATGTCTAGAAATGTCTAATTTTCATAGTTTAAACCCTAAATATGCCATGTCTCCCAAAGTTAAATAATTTAGTTTTGTTAATTACTGTCCTTATAAAGCAAAGTGCCAAGCATTGTGGAAGCATTTTAGGAATCTTAGGACTTTAAGAAGAATAAAACCAAGGATACTCAAGATAGCTACATGAAGGACAATCACCTGTTATGATGCCAGAATGCTAGTGCATCTGCCAGAAATTAGTTACAGGGCAGCAGCCGATCTGTAGAAAGGAGAACTGAAAAATCCTCTTGGATTGGCTACTTAAAAACTTCTCATCAAAAATTATTATAGTGAGCAGAGGATTTCCGGTAAGATGGAGCGATAAACAGCAACAAACCAACCTCTCCAAGATTTGGACTAGAGACACTGGAAATAACAACTTGGAAAGGAAAAGAAAAAAGTGGTTAGGGCTATTTCTTTCCTATCAGTTTCATTAAAGAGTCTTAAGAATAATACCATTAGAGCTTCTTTAAAATTCTTGTAGAATTCAAGAGTGAATCTAGCAGGACCTGGTCTTCTTTTTATTGGCAATTGTTTTCTTCCTCAAGTGAACTGACTGATAACTGACTGAGTTTTTATATCTTCTTGATTCAGCTTTAGTAATTCATATGGATCTAGGAATATGTCCATTTCTTTTGAGGACAGATTCTCAAAGTAGATATTCATGATATTTTGGATTTCTGCAGGATCTGTATGATGCCACCAGGATCCTGCCTCTTCAGTCTACTACGGAAGAAAGTTAATGCCTATCTGGCCTAGCTCCTAATTCTTTAGTACTGCACTATAATATGATAAGCCACTAGCTAACCTTATACTAAATAGTCAAAAAATTTAAGCTTTCACTCTGGAACCAAGAACAAAACAAGACAAAAATGTCCATTATCAACACTCTTATTCAATATTGTTCCAAAAACATTAGCCAGAGCAATTGGAAAAGAGAAAAAAATGAAATATGGATAAGAAAGGATAAACTTAAATTATCATTTTCTGCAATTGGCTTGATTTTCTACATGGCAAAACCCAAAAACTCCACCAAATGACTCCTGGAATTAATAATCAAATTTGTTAGCATACCACGATTCAAAGGCAACACTCAAAGGCCAATAGCATTCCTGTACACAAATAGCAAACTCACCAGCAGAGTTGGAAACAACTTTCATGATAGTATCAAAAAATTAAATTACTTAGGAGTCAGTCTAACAACAACAAAAAAAAAAAAAAAAGAGTGAAAGACCTAGCATTGAAAAATATAGCATTCCACAAAAGAAGTTCAAAGAGGATATCAGAAAATGGAAAGACAGTCTCTGTTCTTGGATAGGCAGAACCAATATGGTGAAAATTACCATGCTTACATAATTGTTAACACAGATTCAATTTAATTCCAGTCGAATAGCACACCTCATAGAACTAGAAAAAACAACCCTAAAAATCATATAAAACCATAAGAGACACAGAATATGAAAAGTATTTCAGGTAACAAAAGCAAAACAGGGAGTACCACAATCCTTGATTTGAAATTATACTACAAACTCCCTTATAAAAAAGGCATGGCACTGAGGTAAAAAAATAAACCTGACAATGAATGGAGAAACTAGATGATGAAGAAATAACTTGAAGCATACTTAGCTATCTTATCTTTGAAAAGAAGACCAAATACCTTCACTAGGAGAAAGATAGCCTGTGTAATAAATTATGCTAGGAAAAACTGACTGTCCACATGAGAAAAACTGGCTAAATGCTCAAGATTAAATCTAGACCTTTATTGCTCACTGTGCATGAAACCAAAATCAAAATAGATCAAAGATCTAAATATTAAAACAGAAACACTTAATTTGGGGGCAGATGGAATAGGTATAACTCTTGAAACCATAGATGTAGGCAGACATTAGAAACAAAATCAAAAATCATATATATATATATATATGTGTGTGTGTGTGTGTGTGTGTGTGTGTGAGTGAGACAAAGAATCAACAACTGGGATCACATCAAATTAAAAACATTTTGCATAGCAAAAGAAACTACCAACAGAGTAAAGAAATAATACACACAATGGGGAAAAAAAAATTTACAGTCTACTTTTCAGACAAAGAACTAGCATCTAGAATATAAAAAAAAAAAAACTCAAAAAAGAAAACCAGACCCCAACTTAATGACCCAATTCAAAAATGGGCATCTGAAATGAATATACATTTCTTAGATGAAGAGGTACAAACACTGAATAAATATATGGAAGAAATGCTCAATATCACTGGTCATTCAAGAAAAGCAAATTGAAATACTGAGGTTCTATGTTAGTCCAAAAAGGATGACCAGCATCAAGAAATCAACCAATAATAAATGCAGGTAATGCTGTTGGATAAAAGAAACCATTTCCCATTGCTTGAAGGAATGTAAACTGGTACAACCGCTATGGAAATTTCCAAAAAAAACTAAAGCTAGAGGCTTGACCCAGATCCTCCTCTCCTACCTATCTTCCCAAAAGAGTTAAAAGCCTCATAGTATAGTTATATACACTCATGTTCATTGCAGCACAACTTGTAATAAGCAAATCTTGGAAGCAGGCCATATGCCCATCACCAGATGAATGAATAAAATGTGATTTTTATATACAATGGAGTATTACTCTGTCATAAGGAGGCATAGATTTGAGTCACTTATAAGAGAATGAATGTCCTTTGAAGCTCTAATTGAAGGTGAAATGAATTGGACACACAATTTAAATATTACATTGTTTTTCTCACGTGAGAAACCAAACTGGTAAACCAGGAGCACAGCGCAGGACAAATATTGGAAAGCAGGAAGAATGTGTTCAAATGGGAAAGGGAGTGAGTGAGGAGCTAGGGGAAAGGGAAGAAAGAGATGGTGGAGAGCAGAGGGGAAAAATGGAAACAATGCCTTCTCCAATAGGAAGGGGAGGAGGGGCTGGAGGCAGGGCAGGAGAATGGGGGATGGGGTGGGAGCAGGGGGGAGAATTAAGATATGAACAGGTAGAAACTTCCTGTGATGAATGTGGGTAATATGTATGACCAATATGTAGTAATAAAATATAAAGCTAAAAATTATGACAGTAAAAGACACATCAAGTCCCCTGAGAATAGCCTCCCCTTGGTTGGCACATGCTTACCTCCGCTGCTCGTGTCACTTTCTGAAGCAGTCTAGTCTCCTTCTGATTATGGCTACCTCTCTGTCCCGAGTAGATTCAGAACGCTTACCTTCCACAGTCGCTTTGCCTTTGTAGAACAGCCGGAAGCCACACGATGGGTGGTGGCCGAGGACACCCCATAATATTTTGGTGGACCTGTCTTGCCTGTGGATGACACTTGGCTTTGGTATTAACCATCTTTTTTTTTTTTTTCCTCTCTCTCACTTGGGAAAAGACACTCAGGAAAAAAGAACTTCCAGAGCTGTTTCAGAAGGTGGCAAGAGAAGTGTAAGGTCCCGAGTTCAATCCCTGGTACTAAAAAAAAAAAAAAAAAAAAAAAAAAAAAAAAAAAAAAAAAAAAAAAAAAAAAAAAAAAAAAAAAAAAAAAAAAAAAAAAAAAAAAAAAAAAAAAAAAAAAAAAAAAAAAAAAAAAAAAAAAAAAA